>JAGKTI010002439.1:51160-67099 GCA_018397915.1 Birgus latro
ACACCAAGATTAAAACCCATTATTGTCTCCACTCCTCCACTTATCCCCTACCCTTCCTTGAACTGTAATTATCACCTCACCTCCTTGTCAGTGTCTTCACCTGACCCCACATTTCCTTGCTATGACTGACCTGACACACACACACACACACACACACACACACACACACACACACACACACACACACACACACACACACACACACATTTTTTCGCCTGCGAATTTTTGGTAAGTTGATCCTTCGTAAGTAGGGGTCTGACTGTACAGTAATGTCCAGTGGTCTAGTAGATTAAGGTGCTCCAACCAGATGGGGCCTGCAAGGATTTACATCTGACAGGATGCTGAGGTTTACTGCTCATATAATGCCACTCAGGAATGAATGTGGCTGGTAACCCTTGCCTTACATGCTGCGAATAAGTAGCCTAACCCTGGCCTCTATGCTCCTGATCAGTAAAGGACTAGATGACTGATGGAAGTATACATGCTTCACTTTAACTCCTCAATCAGAGGGTGTCCTATGCACAAAAATATTATCAAACTATATTATATAGTAATCCCTTTAAAAACTGGACGCCCAATTTCCGGACACCCCAATGTCCGGACATTTTGGGCCCGGGCCTTTGGAACCCCAAAATGGCCAAAAAACGTAAAAAAGCAAAAAAAAACTTCTAAATTTTTTTCAACCGTACTTTGAACACAGCGTGTGGCGCTGATCAGCTGTGTTTTGGTGTGAAGTTCTGCTGACGTCCACCAGGGCGATGCTGCCCCCTCCCCATTTCCTGCTAACCTATCACCGAGAGTGCAAGTTTGTCACCATGGCCACTCATGTGCTTGCTTTTGTGGTGGCGCCCTACCTGCTGCAGGCCCTGTTGTTCCTTTCCTGCCTCTTCCTCGTGTGCGTGATGATGGCCCCGCCGCCTGAGAAGAGGAAATGGGTGGTTCTGACTCTAGAGAAGACGAGGGAGATATTGGGAAGGTGGATGCGGGATGGTTGATGCTGCGCATCCTCCGAGAAACCATCCTGGCCCGCTCTACCTTGTTTGATATCAAGAAGGTCCAGGGCAATCTCACCCAGTATACGGCTGACTTCACATCGAAGACCAAACGCAACGTGGAGAGGAAGGTTACATACCCTCCCAGGTTTGAAGAAACTGACCGCTCCACACTGATTTGGTATCGACAACAACATCCTGCTGGTGTGCTGGTGCGTGGTACACAGTTAAAGGCTGCCACCAAGAAGTTCGCAAGGTTACACGACACCCCAGACTTCAAGGCATCCAAGGGTTAGCCCTTCACTTTCAAGCTACGGCATGGACTTACCAGCCGTAAGGCCCATGGCAAAGCTCTGGACGCCAACGGGGAGGGAGTAGAAGAGTTTCGGCAGAAGGTGAAAGGCTTGATTGACAGGGAGGCCCTCACTCTCGCTCAAGTCTACAATGGTGACGAAACTGGTCTATTCTATTGCTCGCTGCCCATGAACACTTTAGCCGAGGAGATGGAGAAGCGTGTACCTGACCGCAAGCTCCCGAAGCAACAGATCTCTGCTTTGTGTTGCGCCAATGCTAACGATATGCACCAGCTCAAGCCTGTTATTGTTGGCTGTGCAAAGCAGCCTGGGTGCCTTCATGGGTTGATGGATGTCCTTCCTGTTGTGTGGTACCATTCAGCGAAGGCTTGGTTCACAGCAAAGATCTTCAGAGACTGGTTTTACCAGCCCTTCGTCAAGGAGGTCATCCATTATCAGACGAAGACACTGAAGACACTGGGAATCCTGCGCAACCAGGAAAGGCCCTCTCTTCCGGACAATGCACCTGCGCATCCGTCTGACAAGGAGTTGGCTGAGAATGGCCGCATTAGGTGCTTGTTTTTGCCACCTAATACTACTGCTCTCATCCGACCAATGGACCAAGAAGTGATCGTGGCTATGAAAAGGCTGTATCGTCAGAAGTTCCTGGACGGGGTGATGGCTGTCCTCGAGGACGAGGATGAGCGCAGGGAGGGAAGGGAGACACGAAGCCAGCGGACTTTGGAAAACCTATGCCGCTACAACCTCAAGTGAGCCATCTACAACTGGGACAGTGCATGGAGTGAAGTCTCCGTCAAGACTCTGGAAAGTGGTTGGTCTCGTCTGCTTCTCGAAGCCAATGTGGTGCACGACTTTCTAGGTTTTGACGTGGGTGACTTCCATGCATGTCTTTGTGCGGCTGGCGACGAGGTGGATGTGGATGAAGTGCGTGAGTGGTTGGATGATGATGAGGGTGATCCTGGGTATCAGATCATGTCTGATACCGAGATTGCATCTTCAGTTGACGGTACCAGTACCCAGCTTGAAGATTCTGACAAGGACAGCGACGATGATGCGGACTCCTCTCAGAGCGCCACTACTCCAGCCATTCCCAAGCTGAGTACAGTCCGGGAACATGTGGAGTTCGTCCTGGACTACCTTGAACACCTGGACTGTGACAGAGAAATGGGGCCCCTGGGACTTGTGGAGGAATTGCATGCTTTTAGGCAGAACATCATCAATTGCCAGAATCGCTGTTCCTTACGTCAATCAACCACAGACTGTTTTTTCAGGTCCATGACCCCCGCCGTGACCAGCCCTGGCTCTACACCACTGCCTTCCCAAGACAGGCCTTCCAGCTCCGAGCCACAGCCCAGCACATCTGCCACGGTAGAGTCGCCACTGGACATGAGTTTGTGGCTTTCTTCAGAGTCATCAGCAATGGGTAGACCATCACCACGTCCCACCGATGCTTCCCTCGGCCTCCTGCAACACCTACTCTCGGACTCTGACAGTGAATAAACAGCAAAAACTTGCCACTAGACCACAGTGTTAAGAATTTAAATTCACAGTGCAATGACTTTGGTGCAGAGTGCTACTGTACACTGGTGAGTTTCAAGTGCAGCGCAAGTAAGAAAAAATGCGGTGTTAAGAAATTAGAATTCAGAGTGCCAAGGATTAAGTGCAGTGCAACACTGGATTACCAAAGGTGCATCAGGTGCACCTTCGTACTGTCCGAGTCCGAAAGGAGGCGGCGGGTTATTCCTCACGACAGCCACGGCCTTGTTGTAAGTACCCTGGATACTGCAAAACATTTTCCATACTCACCTCTTAATCTTCATTCTCTGGTTTCTTTTCATTTACTTCAAGCTTTGTGTCCCTTACTTGTGTGCATAGGGTCTTAAAAAGGTGATTTTCATGTCTGGTAGGGAGTTACAGTACATTGTCAACTGCTAAATATTTTCCATACTCACCTCTAAATCCTCTTTCTGTGGTTCCTTTTCATTCATTTCATGCTTTATGTCCCTTACTTGTGTATGCAGGGGTCTTAAAAAGGTGATTTTCATGTCTGCTAGGGAATTACAGTATGCTGTCAACTGCTAAATATTTTCCATACTCACCTCTAAATCCTCATTCTCTGGTCCCATTTCATTTATTTCATGCTTTGTGTCCCTTATCTATGTGATCAGGGTCTTAAATAGGTGCTATGCATGTCCAGTAGGGAGTTATGTAGGTGGTTTTCTGAGTTAGGTTGGGTTAGGGTCCATAAGTACCTGTCCAGAAGCCTCAGGCCCAATAACCGGATGGACCCAATTTCCGAACGTGCCTTTGGCTGTATTACATTGGATATTGGAGGGATTACTTATACACTTCAGTGAGTAATAAATCCTGTGTAATCAAATACAACATTTCAGGCATATGATACTGGAACTGTGCCAGCATCCAGCAAGAAAAGAAAGATACAATCATCTTAAGAGACAACTGTAAAACTTTTCAGAAATTTCTGGAAAAACTTGAAAAAAAAAACTCTTTATAAAAAACTAGCAGGGGTAACCGGAACTGACGGGCCAAAAAGGCAAACACTCTAATCCTATGTGTTCAATCTTTCTTTCTACTCAAGAAAGACCATGCACCTCTTATACTTTTGAAGAGAGATTATAAGAGGTCCAGGAACTTTCTACTTCAGCTTTCACAGACTAATGCACAGTTTTTGTGCACACTTGTTTACTATTACCAGTGACCTCAAATGATCTCTAACCGGTGACCTCAAATGACTTCAGAAGTCAACCTCACATACCCTATGTCTGAACTGGAGGTCCTGTAAGTCTCCATGCCAAAAATTGGGCTGCTAGGTTCAGTCGTTCGAGCGTGTATTACCAATGACTTCAAATGACCTCTGACCAGTGACCTCAACTGACCCCAGAGGTCAACCTCACATAGCCTTTGTCCAAACTGGAGGTCATGTGAGTCTCCATGCCAAAAATTGGGCTGCAGGAGTACCCAGCATTGCCCGGGCCAAAATGGCAAACACTCTACTGGTGATCTCAAATAAACCAAATCTGAATTTTGACCCCCCTGTGACTGTCCTTGGATCACCATGATTCAGAATATATATGGGTCTGGGGGTCTCTGGCCCTTGGTTTGGATGATTGAAGGACAAACAAACAAACATGGCTCTTTTAAATACTGTACAGTACAGTATATATATGTCTGTGTGACTGCACCTTGAATCAGCAACAAATTAGTACTGTGGTCAGTGCCAAACACATCCTATCAGGTCTTTCACATCCATTCAGGTCCAGTCAAGTCCATTCAGGTTCTTTCTGGTACATCTGTTCAGACCTATTGTCAGTTTACATCCATTCAGGCAACTTCAGGTCTTATATTTTTATTTTTTATTTTTTTTTAATGCAAGGAAGAAGAAACCAAAGGCCTGGGCCCGCATATTGTTCCTTCCAAGAAAAAGTAAAAACAATACAAAAGAGAGCCAAATTCAAGATCCATTCATTTCAAGATGCCTGGACCCACTGCGTTTGAAAGACTGGAGATCGTAGGAAATAGGGAATACAGACAGAGTGAGACAGTTCCAGAGATGACCAGTTGCATAAATGAAGGACTGGGAATAACAGTTAACTCTTGCATTAGAGAGTTGGACAGAAAAGGGATGAGAGTTTGTTGCTAGACGGGTACTACGTGCCCATCGTAGAGGTGGAGGGATGCAAGCAGACAGTTCAGAGGAACAGTGACCATTGAAGTAGCGACAGAAGAGAGATAAAGAAGCAACAGTGCGGCGAAGAGACAAAGGTTGAAGGGAGCCAGTAAGAGGAGGAGAGTTAATGAGACGAAAAGCCTTTGACTCCACCCTATTGAGAAGAGCTGCATGTGGGAAGCCTCCCCACACATGAGAGTTGTACTCCATACACGGGCGAATAAAACCCGTGTACAAGGTCAACAACTGTGCAGGGGTAAAGAAAATTCGGAGTCGGCTTAGCACACCTAATCTCTTGGAAGCAGATTTCACAAGAGATGTAATATGTTCTTTCCAAGACAAATCCCGAGAGAATGTTCAGTTAGGTAATTCAGATCAGTTCAAGACTATGCAGACATAATTAGGTTAGTTCAGGCAATAGATCCATTTACATCCAATTAGGTCTATTCCTATTATTTTGGTTCATTCAGGTCACTTATAGCCCAATCACACCCTTCACTCCCAGTTACATCAGTCCAGATGGGTTGAATTTGGTCAGTTCAGGCACATTTATGACATATTTTGGCACTCTTATGACAGATAAGGTCAAATCCCAGCCATATAGAATACTCAAAGTTCATTCAAGCTATTCTGGTCCTGTCAGGTAAATTCAAGTCAGGTCAGAGTCAGTTTTCACACAAGACCAACTAGGCCTGACACTGCCATTTCAGGTCCATCCCAGCCTTTCACAGATACATTCAGGTCAATTCAGGTTAGCCAAGTTTAGAGTTTTTCCAATCCATTCACGTCCAACAAACCCTTATGTCAAATGGGTTCACTCATGTCATGCACATTATCTACTCAGTCAGGTTGGTCCGGGCTATTTTCTTCATATTAGGTCCATTCAAGCAAATTCACATCCATTCAGGTAGCTTCAGGCCCATTCAGCCAACTTGATGTCCACTCACATCCATCCATGTTAACTCCCAGCCACTGAAAGCATTCCAGTTCCTTACGTTTCATTTTGATTCATTTTTGAAGGCTCCAACATGGTTGCATGCGTCGGCCTTGGTCACCTAATGGCGGCTCTCCACGCTGCTCGATCCCTGGCAGCCTCCCTGTTCAGTCCCCCAACCCTTAAGTCACACCTAATGACCTCGTCCCATGTCTTTTTCGGTCTACCCCTCCCAACCCCTCCCCCAATATTAACACCTCCCACCCTCTGTACCCAATTATCATCCCCCACCCTCTCCACATGTCCAAACCACCCCAGCCCACATCTCCCCATCACAACACCAACACACTACAGTCCCATCCCACCTCTCAACTCCCCCACCGTAAACCCAGTCCCCCCAGGCCCTGCACGCAGGGACACACTGCACATCCACCCAATCATTGTCATTTCTGTACGTTTAAACCTGCGAATATCCCCCTCCCCCACTGCCCAGGTCTCACCACCAAACAGCATCACACTCCCAACACATGCTGCACACAAAGACCCCTTAGCACGTAAGGAAGGCCCTCCTAATGTCAGGAGAGGCAACAGCTCCCTGAACTTCCTCCATTCATGTTTAAACCTACAAGGATAAATTCAGGCAGGATAAATTCAGGCTGGATAAATTTGGGTCCTTCAGATATGGGTACAGTCACAATAATCCAGGTCAATATAGGTCGATTCAAGTCCTGCTCATGAAAGTGTGTGTCAAAAAATCAGCCATACTGGTGCAATGTTTTGTGTGATACATTAATTCAGATCTTTCTGATCCCCTCATGTCAGTACAGTAAGCTCTATTCAGGTCCTTCAGACCAGTTCTGATCATGCTTATGACATGCACCAAAACTCAGGGATAGTGTTTAGCAATAATAGCAAGCCATAACATCAGATTTCTATGAAATAATATAAGGAATAAATTTGTTTCACAGCGCTGTGTCAACTTTCTTGTGTTTCTTCTGCAAATAAAGAATATGCGAGATATTGTCGGGGTTTTTATATCAGTATGATTCCTCTTCAAAGAAAGAATATACAAGATATTGTGGGGTCTTTGTGTCTGTGGTGGAGGTTTGTTTACATTCTGTCCATTAAAGGCAATGCATTATTTGTTTTCTGGTGGTGCACTATGGTCACAGGCAGTAAGCATTTGTAGTTGCTGATGTATTTATGGTCCCAATTTCAGCCAGTCAGAGGGTCAGAAGTGGACAAGTCTCGTGTCTTCAATTTTTATATCAGTTAACCCTTTCGATAGAGTAGGTGGTGGCGACCATTATCCACTCACTTGATGTAGTGCTGCCTACTTCTTCCTTACCCTTTATTATTATTTTTCTGTGCCTGCCCTCCTCTCTTCCTATTTCTCCCATCTTTCCTGTCACTTCTTATTGCTTTTCTTTCCTTTACAGCTGGCTTTACATTGAGTGACAAGCCAAATGGTTTCCTGTAAGCCAAGAAACCATTTACAATGCTGGGTGGTAACCATATAACCAAACCATACATGCTCCCTACGTATCAACAAGTGGGTTGGTGGAGGGTTAGTGCCCCTCCCCGAAAAACAAATAACTCAAAGTCAAATGGCCACCCCTTACAGGATTATGGCGTCAGGCAATAGACAGATAGATAGAACCCTTTCGTGCACGGTACCGCGATTTGCATTTCATGTGGTGTGGTGTGCCAAAGCACAGGACCGCAAATCGCGTGAAAACGCGAAAAAAATTAACCAAAAAATAAGCTTTCGGTCGATTTGCATCAAATTTTGTAGCATTCTAGCAGCCACGTGTCTCTCCCGAGGTAAGACTTGGGCAACACTGCAATGACTCCTATGTGCCTGTACGTAGTGATAGAATCTCAGTGCTCCACTAGCAGCCAGACAGCAGGGTCATGCTGTG
Organism: Birgus latro; assembly: GCA_018397915.1. NCBI lineage: Eukaryota > Metazoa > Arthropoda > Malacostraca > Decapoda > Coenobitidae > Birgus > Birgus latro. The sequence continues at coordinate 59,011 of JAGKTI010002439.1, forward strand.
TTGTGTTGTCCCTTTAAATCCGCCATTTTCCCCCTCCCACCCTATTCTGAAGCCATTATTGAAATATTGTGACTGTACAGTGTTTTTGACTATACTGTGAAGTGATTGTGTCTATTGAACATAGATATATTGTTTGTAAAGCATTGGGGCCCGTTATCAGCTGTTAGGCCTAGAGGCAGAGTCTGGTTTGTTATAGTGGGGTTTCCACTCACCCTGCCCGTAAAATGATGTATTTTGCCCTTATAGTGAAGCCATTACAGTAAAACCTCGATATAACGGATTCAGTAGAACGGAATTCGCTTTTATCGGACTCGAGGAGCTACCGGACTAAACTCCTATATATAGGAAAAAGTCCGATATAGCCAGAAAGCAGTCCGGACTGCCTGACAACTTCAGCTATGTTCACCACAATAAGACAAGTAAAAGACATGTTTTTCAGTGCACAGTACAGTATTATTATACCATTTGATTAATGTAGTGAAGGTATAACACAGTACAATACTTCAATGTTGGTGAAAACTACTGATGCAATCCGGACTAATGTCTGATATATCGGAAAAAGTTCGGATTAGCAGGGGTAAGTCCGGATGTTGCTTTTATCGGAAAATCGCATATTTCAGACTGGCCTGAGCCCCAATTAGTCTGCTATAGTGAGGTCTTACTGTACTTATATCTGTGAAACACACAGTGCCTGGATTAGTGAAATAACTGATCTACCATAGCAGGCATTATGTTATGCCATATGAATACACAGACATATGCATTAGTTGCTAAGGGAACAGGAGGTCTCTTACGCCATACAGTAGGGAAGGGAATAACAGAAAAGGCTGGGATGGAATCATGTGACAGTGTTTTATATTGTATATGGTTCAGTGTGAAATATACGTATAAAACAGTGCAGCGAGTGTTCACTGAGAAATATTGCGTGCATTGACTGACAGTGGAAAGTTACGTAATGATCAGAGACAAAAAAAATACGCCACACAGCGACACATATATGACATTATATACGTATGTCGTGCAGCGAATGTTCTTGGAGAAATCTATTGTGTGCATCGCATGTGTTAGGCAAACGTGGTGCAAGGAACAGAGAATACGCCACACACACACACATACACACACACATGCATATATATATATACACACACACACACACCACCGCTCGCTAGCGCAGTGGTAGCGTTCTCGCTTGCCATCTGGTAGACGGGAGTTCGCGCCTCGCTCAGGGGGCGAAAAGTTTCACTGACGAAGTGGGTGGTTACTGTCCCCCTTGAGCAAGGGGATGGGTGTGTGCGTGTGTGAAGGTCACAGCCTTGCCCATAGATCGGACTATATGAGCTCTCAGCTCCCTTCCGGGAGGGTAAAAGCTGACGATCATGACCATCAAGTGATCCTGACCGACCCGGTGAGTTACACTCACTCACGCACTCACACACAACTCACACACTACCTAACTCATCTTCAATCCCTTCAAGTTCCTGCCAGCAGCTCAACACCTCTGGAGCAAGTAAGTATCCATATTTTGTTGATTTGTACATTGACCTGTTTCTACATTTCTAAATTTTTTCACAAATAAGTATTGTTTTTTACATATACACATATCAGATGGAAGAAAGTTCAGCTTTAGTATCAGTACCTAGCAAAAGGACTAGTGGAAATGTCGAGTTACTGAAAGCACTATCAAAGAGCTTATGATATTTCTCTTGTATAATTTGAAGAAATAATAATAATAATAATAATAATAATAATAAAACGTAACGAGCGAAAATATGTAAGTATTCGTGAGCCAGGGAAATTGAGCGTTTTTATCTCGCTTGCGGGCGACGAAGAGTGTTCTATCTTTGTCGTCCATTTAATCCAAAATTATTGAACGTATCGATTTCCTGTAAGAACCTTGTTAAAGATCAGTGAATTCTACGTATGTACAGGACATAACTATGTAATTTCTCTAATGAAAAGTTATGGTTACGTAGGCGGTTATTGTGGGCGCATGACGAAAGTGCACCGCGGCCGCAAGTACCCTGTAGTTTTTTGCGATTTACTCGGAAACTATAAGGCATATCAAAACAAAAAGGTATCAGGAGAAAGCTTATGAAATTCTACATAAGATTATGTAATAAAAACATAAGGTGTGCGAGGAAACTTCTGTAGTATACTTCCCTGAACAAAATTTTTTTTTACAAAAATGGCTTTTAGTTTTTGGCCATTTTCTCGAAAACTACAAATTGCATCACAACCGGACATACCTCATTAGAAAGCCAATGAAATTCTCTATCAAAACTTATAATAACATTTTTCTGTATGATGGAAAACACTCGAACGACGATGTTGGGAAGTGAGATCAATGTTCCAAAATGTTTATTCACGGCGGCCTAGTGTACTTTTATTCGTATTTTTCTGGTTTTTCTTTTGGCTTATCAGCTAGAACAAACATCGGCGAATAACATGATGTGAGTTTCAGTGCAACATTTTGAGGTTTGGGTGGCGAAAATGAAGCGAGAATACATGTAATTTGCGTACCGCGGGCTGCCAGCTGAGCGCGCGGGGGAGTAAAATCGTGAGCCATGAAACTTAATAAAACTTACCGTGTGCGAAAGGGTTAAGATGGGCTCCCTGTGTGGTAAGTGCATTATACTTACAGTCGACGACTGGAAACTGGTCTTGGTTAGGCTTAGATTGCATGGGACTAAGTTAGACTAAGTGACGTTTAGGTATGTTCACGTCCAAAGTGGCTTGAAATTCACTCATTTCTGTTCATTTTTACCACTGAGAAAAAAACAAACAAACAAACAAGTTAGGTTGGAAATCACTAGTTTCTGGGTTGGGGCACCTGGTCTAAAACTTGGGGAAAAAATTATTTGCAATAAATTCTGGGGTCAGATTCTTTCAAAACACACACACACACAAAACACACACACACACACACACACACACAGGAAAAACATAATTTTATCTTCTGAATCAAGTGTTATGGCTTTGTAAACATTTACCTTCCATGATGTAAATTTCTACGACACAGCAAGGTGCCAGAACAAAAAAAAAAAAAAAAAGGAACCACACGAATAGAACACCTATGGTGCGACAGCACGGCAAGGTTTGAAACTATATATCTATCTATCTATAGCCCGATGCCCTAATCCCGCAAAGGGTGGCCGCAGACAAAACGCCTCCAAGTCGCTCTGTCACCCACCATTGCCTACCCTCCCCTCAACTCACTCCCCCCTCCCTCATATACATCTCAACTCCATCCCTCCACCTCATCCTCAGTCTTCCCCTCCCTCTCCATCCCTCCACCCCACCTGCATACACCCCCTTAGTCAGTCTTTCATTCTCCATTCTCTCCACATGTCCATGCCACCTCAGTGTATTTCTCCTAATCTTCTCAACCACATCCACATCCGCCCCACAACGTTCCTTCACTTCTTCATTTGTCAACCTGTCCCTCCATGTCACTCCACATGCTCCTCTCAAGTAATTCATTTCCACTGCTCTCACTTTTGACTTCTTACCCTCTAGCAAGGTCCATGCCTCGCTTCCATACGTCAGGGTAGGGATTACAATACTATCATGCAATGACTTCTTGACTTCCATACTCACCTCCCTATTTCTCATCACCACTTTCAGTGAACCAACAACCTTCCTTCCCTGCTGTACCCTTTTAAATTATTTCATCCCCAAAACTTCCATCCTTACTCGTCACACTACCTACGTACTTGAATGCACTCACATTCTCCATATCCTCACCATCCAACTTCACTGTGAATTCTGTGACTTCATTCCTCTCAAACACCATAACTTTACTCTTGTTTATATTGACTTTCAGATTCCTCTTCTTACACACTGTCCCAAATTCATTCATCAAACCTTGCAACTCCCCTTCATTTTCACTCAACAATACCGTATCATCAACAAACAACAACACTGGAATCTTCCACATTTCACCCTCATTCATTAAAGCCACCCCCACATCCACTGCCCTACTTTGCACCTCCTTTACAACCCCATCCATGTATAATCAAACAGCCATGGAGACATCACACAACCCTGTTTCGGTCCCACATTCAGATAAAGAACTCACTCAGCTCACCATCCACTTGCACAGTAGTCCTAGCTCCTTCGTACATACTCTTCACAGCACTCAACAATTTCCCCTCCACTCCATATATTCTTAATACCTTCCACATACCTTGCCTATCTATTCTCTCATAAGCTTTCTCCAAGTCCATGAAGGCAGCATACACTTTCTTTCCCTTCTCTAGATACTTCTTCACTAAACATCTTAGTACAAATATCTGATCTACACACCCTTTTCCCTTCCTAAATCCCCCTTGTTCTTCTCCAGCTAACTCCTCTGTTATATGCCTAACCCTATCAATAAGTGTTCAACCATATATCTTTCCAGTCATACTAAGAAGGCAAATACCCTTATGGTTACCACATACTTCTCTCTTCCCTTTTCCTTTATATAAAGGAACAATTATATCTGATTTCCAGTCCTCTGGAACCCTTCCCTCTTCCCAAGCCAATCTACACAACTTCCATATCCACTCCACAACAATCTCACCCCCATACTTCAGCATTTCACCACACACTCTGTCAACTCCTGGGGCCTTTCCCATTTTGATCCTCTTCACTGCTTCCACTACTTCCGCCCTACTGATCTCTTCCTCCCTCCTCTCACCTTTTCTTCTCCCAGCCATTCCCCAACCACCTATATTCACACTGCTCTCACTTTCTACATTCAACAAATCCTCACAGTGCTCCTTCCATCTCCTCAATTTCTCTCTCTTCTCTACCAGAAATCTATTATTCCCATCTTTCACTCACCTATTTCCCCTTTCACACTGTCTTACTTTCTTTACTTCCTTCCAAAACAATTTCTTACTCTCCCTTCATTTTACACTCAGATTCCTCCCAAACTCTTCATCCACTTTCTTCTTACTCTCCTTCACCAATCTCTTCACCTCTCTTCTCCAGCTCACATATACCTTTCTCTTCTCTCTCTCATCTTCTCTCCTACCTCTGCTCGCAAGCCATTCACTATATGCCTTCTTCTTTTGTTCCACAGCTCGTTTCACCTCATCATTCCACCATGCTGTCCCTTGCACACCCCTGCATCTCCTCACTCCACAAACCACTTCACACACTGCGCCTATGTCTTCCGTGAAAATTTTACATACATCTCCCACCCCTTCCATCTGCTCTAACTCATACCTTCCCAATCTTTCTTCCACTATGCTCTTATACTCTGCCATTTTCTCATTATCTTGTAACTTCTCCACTCTTCTCACAGGAGCTATTTCCTCCAGTCTTCCCCTTCATCTCTTCGCCCACTTTCTTTGCAGCCTTACCTTGGCCATCACTAAGTGATGATCTGAGATTCCATTCCCCCACCCTCTCCACACTCTTGCATCCAACACTTGTCTTCTCATTTGTTCATCCACACACACGTAATCTATCATTGCCTTTCCTTCAACAAGTTCACCATCCATCCTCCTCATGACTCTCCATGTATACCTGTGGATCATCTCATGCTGAAAGTAGGTATTGGCTATTGCCAACCCCTTACCAGCACAGATGTCCACCAAGGCACTACCATTCCCATCCACCTCAGCTGGCACACCCCACTGACCAACCACTCCATCCACTCGTACATTCCCAACTTTGCCATTCATGTCTCCAATCCAAAACGCCCGGGCAAATTCCCCTAGGAGGCGGCATGCTCCCCTGTTTGTAAACAATGAAGATGGAGACCACTTCATCTCCATATTACAAGTGCTCCAACTGTGGACTTTTTTGTCTCTTATGAGGAGGTTAAACTTCACCAAATTCATTACGTTAAGTAATGAAATATTAAAGATTCTTTGGGTATTGTGACTAGTTTATAGGTTTGCTCGTAAAGCCGCTATGAACTGGTTAGTGACGAAGCACCTATCTCTGAGCTAAGACGAAGTATAATGCCTCCCATCATCATCATCACGTATGTAAGAATGATTATTAATGTGTTAAATGTGAGTTTTGTTGACACTTGAGCACACAAACTTTATCAAATAAACTTCTTCAATCAGTCTTCACCAGGCAGCCTCCGCCATCTTTAATGTTTTGGTCGGTCAGCTGATTGCTGACCAAAACATTACAGATGGCGGAGGCTGCCTGGTGGAGCACTGATTGAAGAAGTTTATTTGATAAAGTTTGCATGCTCAAGTGTCAACAAAACTCACATTTAACACATTAATAATCATTCTTATATACATGATGATAATGATGGGAGGCATCATACAGTAAAACCTCGGTATAACAGACTTCAATAGACTGGAATTCGTTTTTATCAGACTCGAGGAGCTACCGGACTAAATTTCTATATATCGGAAAAAGTCTGATAAAGCCAGAAACAGTCCAGACTGCCTGACCACTTCAGCTATGTTCACCACAATAAGGTAAATAAAAGACATGCTTATCAAAGTACAGTACAGTAGTATTATACCATTTTATTAATGTAGTGAACGTATAAAACAGTACAGTACTGCAATGGTAGTGAAAACAGTTTAAAAACCATTGGTGCAATCCGGGCTAATGTCTGATATATTGGAAAAAGTCCAGATTAGCAGGGGTAAGTCCGGATGTTGCTTTTACTGGAATTTCGCATTTCTCAGAATGGTTTGGGCACCAATTAGTCCATTATAGTGAGGTCTTACTGTACTTCGTCTTAGCTCAGAGATAGGTGCTTCGTCACTAACCAGTTCACAGCAGTTTTGCAAACAATTGTATTATGCCCAAGTAGACACAAGGCAGATCACCCAGCCATTTTTTGTGTCTATTGTTACGTGTAATACATGCAATGACTGACTGCTTGAATTGTGTGCCTGTGTAAAGTGGGGGCAAATGGGAAAAAGTGGGGTGAGAAGGGGGACTTTGGGCAACCGTCGAGAACCAAATTCCATTTTTCCCATACGTATAGTTATTTCTATGGCACGATGGTGCAGAATTGCTCCAGAACCAACTAGCCGCACCATAGGTTATTTGACGGTATACAGTAGGCGTGGAAAGTATTGACATTTTTTTGCCGACGTCATTCTTTTTCGCGTTAAGCGAAGTAGGGTCAATACTACCCTCCCCTGTGATGCAAAATGAGCTGACGCTTTTTCAATGGGAGCTGGCAACCCTGCTTGATAGGTTTGGCATCACAGGAGCAGGCTCAGTAATGTCTGGGCAGCCACAGGAGGAGGATTGTCTCTGTGTGTGATGCACCACGAGGGCATGTTTTGACTCAAATAACACAGTTATTTGGTTACCTACCACATTCTCATCATGCCTAAAGTAACCACAAGCAAGGACAAACGTGTGGAAGTGATTACTTTATACAAAGCTGGCCACAAACTCCCATTTATTGCAAATCAGATGGTGTTAGACTGAGGACAGTGCAGAGACTGGTGAAGCGGTTCAAGGACAGTGGGGAGGCCATTCCTCCCACTCCACTTCCCAAGCCTGGGAGACCTCGTAAGACAACCTTCAGGACCCGTCAGCTGATCTCAAGGCAAGTTAGCAAGGATCCAAGGCTAACAGCATGGGATTTAAAAGAAAAGAACCAACAGTTGCTGGCAGATGTGTCTGTCAGAAGTGTGCAGCAACTGTTGCATGACGATCTGGGCTACAGGAGTTTTTGTGCTCGTAAAAAACCACTGCTAACTGCACTTCAGAAGAAAAAGAGAGTAAATTTTTGTAAGAAATATCTTGCCTGGAGTGAGAAGCAATGGAAAACTGTGCTTTGGAGTGATGAGTCAACATTTACTGTCACTGGTACCCCTTCACCATGAGTGTACCGCAAACCAGGCAGTGACCCCCTGGATCCTAAGTACACTTCCAAGTTTGTTAAATACCCAGCCTCACTCATGGCTTGGGGCTGCTTTACATATTATGGTGTTGGTGAGTTGGTAATTCTACTTGCAAATGAAAAAGTGAACCAGAACAATTATTTGGAGCTATTATGTGATGTTTTAAGTGACTCTTTTGATAAAACCAAGGCAAGAGTATTTATGCAAGATTCTGCCCCTGCACATGTTGCAAAGTCAGTGAAACAGTGGCTAACAGA
>JAGKTI010002440.1:0-48345 GCA_018397915.1 Birgus latro
TCACAGTCAGTTTCTCTTTCTCTGCAGGAATTGTGTGATGCAACCCCCTCTCCTTCAGTCGACGACGCACTGTATCACTCTATACTTGCACGTGGAGATTGTCCCTGATAGCAACAGCATTCGTAATCAGAGTTCTTGATGCTTCCTCTATGATTCTGCAGTAGTCCTCCTAGGTGCCGCAGACCTTGGACAATCTAGCAAATTACCTTCTGCTCTCCACATTCTTGACCATTTGTCAACAGTTGTATGAGACACATCTAGTTTGTGAGATATTTCAGCAGTGGAGTGTCCTGCTTCCTTCATTCCAATTATCCGTCCTCGGTGGGCTATCTTATCGTGGATTTGGGCCACGATCTTTGAGCTTGTGAAGTGAGGTTCAACGGGGTTCTGATTTAGTTCGTAGCATCCATTATAACACACCTTTGTATGGGGTTATGATAGTGTTCACCGACTCACGATGCATGCATGGAACAAATATTTACTCAGATCGGTGCATCAAGCTTGGAGAAATGAGTAGGATAACACGAGTGACGTCTATCTATCTATCTATTGTCTAACGCCATAATCCCGTAAGGGGTGGCCATTTGACTTTGAGTTATTTGTTTTACGGGGAGGGGCACTAACCCTCCACCAACCCACTTGTTGATACGTAGGAAGCACGTATGGTTTGGTTATGTGGTTACCACCCAGCGTTGTAAATGGTTTCTTGGCTTACAGGAAACCATTTGCCTTGTCACTCAATATAAAGCCACCTGTAAAGGAAAGAAAAGCAATAAGAAGTGACAGGAAAGATGGGAGAAACAGGAAAAGAGGAGGGTAGGCACAGAAAAATAATAATAAAGGGTAAGGAAGAAGTAGGCAGCACTACATCAAGTGAGTGGATGACGGTCGCCACCGCCTACCACTAACGAGTGACGTCATACCACAAATTACGGCTTTAGGAATATAGAAGAAAGAATACAAGAACATTCAGTCCATAGTGGTGGATATACTGGGTTACTGCCGTGAATAGAATAAAAGAATGTAGGCAGAGTGGAGGGTAAAGAAAGTAATGGAGAAAGAGAGAGAGTGAGGGAGGGAATGGGGGAGGGAGGGAGAGAGAGAGTTGGGGGGTGGGAGAGACACCATGAGGGTGGAAGGTTAGAGAAGGGGAAGGATGTCGCAGTTTCATTATCCTGAAACAGCAAATGAATTTCTCACACGTCATTTTATAAGTTCTGACGGCTTCTGCATTTTCTTATGTTATGGCCATAATTTGTATTCGAAACAATTTTCTAGCCGACTCTACTGGTAATAAAAAAACAAAAAAAATCAAACGCCTTTTAAATGCATATGTGGCAACTATTGATTTTCCACTATTGCCAGACCAACTGACGCACTCCATACGAGTAGCCTTGCAGCGAATTTCTGCTGACGACTGTACATGATACTCAGATTTACTGCACTGTTTTTATCTTTTACTCATTCATCCCTTTTCATCTTCATATCCATCCCCCTTGTTTCCATCACTTCTAGTTCCTCATATACCACTTCATTATTTCATATCCATTACTCTCCAATAAAAAGTTTTACATTCCTCCTCTGTCCTCCTGTCATTTTTTTCCTTTACTTGTTCCTTCAAAGATTTTAAAACTTCTCTTTCTTCTTCATTCAAATCCTTTCTTACTACAATATTTTCCAAACCTGCCTCTTTACTTAGTTTCCAGGTCACTTTAAGTATATCACTTACTACACTTTCTGATGAGAGCTTAACTCTTATTGGTCTTACTTCCCCTTTCTTATATGACACAATCCTCCTTACTTCCTCAGTTTCTTTTTCCCACTTGTTTCCTTCGGGATTGACCTTCTCCAATATTTTTCTTACTTGATTCAAGTCTCTCTCGAGTCTCACAGACCTAACCTTTTCCTCCTCCCCCCTGCTTCCAATTATTATCGCACATCTGTTCCTTTCTACAGTTTCTCTCACTATTTTCTCTTTTTCTTCAATATTTTCATTATATTTTCTTCCATTTTTTCTTGTTCATTTCTTTTTCTTCCTGAATGATTTCCCTTAAGCTAACCACTTATTTCTGTTCTTCTTCCACATGTGCCTACTTTGCCTTTTGCTCTTCTAACACATTACTCACCTTCTCCATTTTATTACTAGAAGTTTTTTCCTTAATTCGATATTTTCTCGTTTCAAATTCTCGATCTCCTGGTTCGCCGTCTCACTGGCCTGTATCAAACTCCGAATAGTGTTTTCATTACTATCAGGCATGTTTCTTGATGCTAGATCCCCCACTTTCTTTTCCAGTTCACTAATTCTCATAATCAATGTTTTAACTAGATCCATCACATTGGTTTCGTTATCAAAGCCTGGAAATTCGGGTCCCTTGACGTTTACATTGTCGGCCATGTTTGAGGCTGGTTACAGTACTAAACCAAAAAACAGCTGTTACTGGTGTTCCTAGAAACATTCATGTATACTCACTGACTATAGCTCTTTACATTTTTGGTAGACTATATTAACTTTCGATACTTTAAACTTTAATCAAAACTAAAGAAGACAGGACAACATCCTGAAACTATAACAGGCGGAGTAGACATGTCCGTTCGCTCTGGCTGCTGCTCTTTGTGTGTGTGTGTGTGTGTGTATTTACCTATTGTAGTATACAGGAATTGAGCTAAGCTCATGTTTTCCTGTCTCCATATCAACATTTATCCAGTCTAGTTTTAAACACATGAATGTTTTTTGCCTGCACCACCTCTTCATCTAAGTCATTCCAAATACTTATGCTTCTATTCGGGAAACTGAACCTTTTAAGCAGAGTTGCCAGGTTGGCGGATTTCCCGCCAGATTGGGCGGTTTTTAATTGAGGTTGGCGGGTAAAACTTTACATTGGCGGTTGGGCATTATTTTGGGCGAGTTTATATCTTAACTGGCGGATTTTCGGCGGCTTCAGCTAGAGAGGGCATTTGCTAAATGGGGGAGAGATAGTAACAGAATGGATGTGGAAGGTGTGCAGATTGGCTTGGGAGGAGGGTAGAGTCCCGGAGGATTGGAAGTCAGGTATAATTATTCCTCTGTACAAAGGAAAAGGGGAAAAAGCAGTGTGTGGTAATCATAGGGGCATTTGCCTTCTCAGTGTAATAGGAAAAATATATGGTAGGATACTTATTGACAGAGTTAGGGAAATTACTGAGGAATTAGGTGGAGAAGAACAAGGAGGTTTTAGGAAGGGAAGAGGTTGTGTAGACCAGATATTCATTCTTAGATCCTTAGTGGGAAAGTTTCTAGAGAAGGGCAAGAAGTTGTATGCAGCCTTCATGGATCTGGAGAAAGCATATGACAGGGTGGATAGACAAGGTATGTGGAAGGTATTAAGAATATATGGAGTGGATGGGAAGTTGTTGAAGGCAGTGAAGAGTATGTATGAGGGTGCTAAGGCTGCAGTGCGTGTGGATGGCAAACTGAGTGAATCTTTCCATTTGAAAGTTGGATTGAAACAAGGGTGTGTCATGTCTCCATGGTTGTTCAATCTGTATATGGATGGGGTTATAAGAGATACAAGGTCGGGCAGTGGATGTTGGAGTGGCCCTAGTGAGAGAGGGCAGTGTGTGGAAACTCCCTGTACTGTTGTTTGCAGATGATACTGTGTTGTTGAGTGAAGACGAAGGGGAGCTGCAAGGCTTGGTAGATGAGTTTGGGAGTGTGTGTAAGAAACGGAATCTAAAGGTGAATGTGGGGAAGAGTAAAGTGATGGTCTTCGAGAGAAGTGAAGCCAGTGAGTGTACAGTGAGATTGGATGGGAAGGATATGGAGAATGTGAGTGAATTTAAGTACTTGGGGAGGCGGTAGCTCGATCGGTAGAGAGTTGGCTTGCAGTCCCGTGGGACCCAGGTTCGAATCCTCGCTGGTGCAGGGAACAGTTTAAGGATTTGAATTTCATTAAATCAGGCTTTACTGATCTACCAGAAGACCTGCTGACATGTCGTAAAAATAACCCCGCTAATACCAATACACCAGTCCTGTATGAGACACCCCTAGCATGTATTCAATATGGACGGTGGGTGTTAAGCGCCGAAGTGGTGACATGTAGAGGTGTATGGTATGTAGGAGGACGACTGGGCCTTGATAGCAGGCTGTAAAGCCTATGCCCAGAGTCGGACACATAAAAAAAAAAAATAAAAAAAAACTTGGGCAGTGTGATGAGTAAGGATGGTAGTCTGGAGGGTGAAGTGCTCAAAAGGGTACAGCAGGGAAGGAAGGTTGCTGGTTCGTTGAAAGCAGTGATAAGAAACAGGGAGGTGAGCATGGAAGTGAAAAAGTTGTTACATGACTATTGTGATACCAACTCTGACATATGGAAGTGAAGCTTGGACCCTGTTGGAAGGACAGAAGTCAAGAGTGAGAGCAGTGGAAATGAGTTATTTGAGAGGAGCATGTGGAGTCACATGGAGAGACAGACTAACAAATGAGGACGTGAAGGAGCGTTGTGGTGTGGTTGAGGACGTGATGGGAAGTGTTAGGAGAAGCACGTTAAGGTGGTTTGGGCATGTGGAGAGGATGGAGAGTGAGAGATTGACGAGGAGAGTGTATGTGAGTGAGGTGGAGGGGGCGAGAGGGAGGGGGAGGCCGAGGATGAGATGGAGGGATGGAGTGGAGAGGTATATGAGAGAGGGGGGTGTGAGTTGGGAGTGTGGTAGTGAAATGGCAGGGGACAGAGTGACATGGAGGCGATTTGTTTGTGGCAACCCCGTTCGGGATTGAGGCGTCTGGCAATAGATAGATAGATAGAACCTTACTGAATTAACCTTACTGTAACTCTCGTCTCTTAGCAAAAACGAGGGTGACCGGGGAGGTCAAGAGGGCAGGTGGTGGGTGGAACTGACCAAACCATTAGTACCCAGTCCAGCCCTCCCTTGGGATAACTCCCCTGATCCACATTCAAACACAGGTCACAGGGCTTTGGGGACATGTATGCTGTCATGGTAAAATAAGAGAGGCAACATTTCAGTTTTAGTCAGGGAGCAGTGAAGTGAGGTTTGCTGGATAGTGGAATTGGGAAGATAATGGGTAAATATGCAAAGTATAACAGAAAATACAAAAAAAGCTGGGAAAAAGAAAATGCATTGCGAGAATGGATTGTCAGTGTCCCAGGTGATGAAACAAAGGCATTTTGCAAATGTTGTAAAACAATCTTGAGAGACCACCATGCAGATTTGAAAAATCACTGTGCAACATAAAAGTACAAGAAAAATGCTCTTCCCTTTTCCGCCACAAGAACACTTTTGATGAAGGCATCACATAAGTAAAAGAAGACTAGTGTGAAAATTGCAGAGCTCAAATTATCTGCACATATTGCCTGTTGCTCAAGCATAAGTACAATTGATCACTTGGGTGAAGCTCATCGCTCATTCATCGCTCATTTTTGAAGGCTCCAACATGCTTGCATGTGTCGGCCTTGGTCACCTAATGGCGGCTCTCCATGCTGCTCGATCTCTGGCAGCCTCCCTATTCAGTCCCTTAACCCTTAAGTCACATTTAATGACCTCATCCCATGTCATTCTCGGTCTACCCCTCCCAACCCCTCCCCCAATATTAACACCTCTCACCCTCTGTACCCAATTATCCTCCCCCATCCTCTCCACATGTCCAAACCACCTCAGCCTGCCTCTCCTCATCACAACACCAATACACTCCAGTCCCATCCTACCTCTCAACTCTTCTATCGTAAGCCCAGCCCCCCCAGGCCTTGCACGCAGGGACGCACTGCACATCCACCTAATCATTGTCATTTCTGTACGTTTGANGCACACCAACATTCACGGGAAACTCATCACTCAAAGCTCCATTCACCCTTACCTGAGTGTGAGCACCCACGTACATGGCCATAACCACCCTAACCAGCCACTCTTCCAACCCTAGCTTTCTCATTGCCCACTTCACCACCTCTCTAGGGACTCTGTCAAAGGCCTTTTCCAAATCAACAAAAACAAAATACAATTCCCTTTTCTTGCCAATATATTTTTCCTGAAGCTGTCGAACAATGAATATGGCATCAGTGGTCCCCCTGCCTGGCATAAACCCAAACTGCATCTCATTGATATTCACTCTTTCTCTAATCATACCTTCTAGAACTCTCTCCATTACTTTCATTATCTGATCTAAGAGCTTTATACCTCTGTAATTTCCCCTTTCCAGGGCATCACCCTTCCCTTTGTACACATTTACAATTACACTTTTCAGCCAATCATCTGGGACAACACACTCATATATAATCCTATTTATCAGGTCAGTGACTAACCTCACCCCAATATCTCCTGAGGCCTTCAACATTTCGGCAGTCAACCCAGACACACCTGCCGCCTTCCCCACCCGCATCCTGCCTATTGCCTCACTCACAGTAGCAGCGTCAATCAAAGGCCAAGGCCCAAACACTGGATCACCTGGCTCCAAACCTTCCCTATCCCAATCAAACTCCTCATTCAACAACCGACTATAATGCTCTCTCCATGCATCTTTAATATCCTCACTGTTTACCAGTACCCTTCCCTCATCATTCTTCACACACTGCTCGCCTACAATGTCCCGATTATCTCTCTTCATCTGATTTGCCACCCTAAAAACCATATTTTTCCTTCCTTCATGATTTAGATTATCAAGTAAAAGTCTCTGTGACTCAGACTTCGCCCTGTATACCTCTCTTCTAGCCCTGCGCTTGGCAGCCAAGTACTCCTCCCTGTTACCACCCTTCTTCCATTCCCGGAAAAGCCTTTTCTTCTCCTTAACTGCGGCTTCTACACTCTCATCCCACCACCAAGTTACTTTATGTCTTGGTGGGCCTCTTGTCCAACCGCATACTGCATCGGTAACTCTCAAGAGGTTGTTCTTAAGGGCTCCATACTGTTCATTAACGTCTCTATCTTTGGCTTCCTGTTCAGCCACCACTCTCCTCATCTCACTATAAAAGGCATCCCTTACTGATTGGTTTCTCAGCTTCCATATTTTCCTCCTAGGTACATATGTCCTCCTTCTCATCCTTTGTTCCTTAAGCACCATGTCACAAATCAACAGTTTGTGCTGCTGCACACACTCCTCACTTCCTATAACTTTAACATCCCTCACTAATCTCCTATCAACCCTCCTGACCAGAAAATAATCTATCTGGCTACTATTTCCCCCGGACTCGTACGTAATCAATCTACTCACTCTTTTTCTAAAATGTGTGTTGCACACAATCATGTCCATAGCCTCCCCAAACTCGAGTATTCTTTCCCCTTCCGCATTCCTCACACCATATGCACATCCTCCATGGACTCCTTCATACCCTTGAGCTGCTTCACCAACATGACCATTTAAATCCCCTCCCAGAACCACTACCTCATCATCGCCCATACCACTCACTACACGTATTAAATCATCCCAAAATCTATCCTTCTCTGCGTCATCCAATCCTACCTGCGGAGCATATGCTGATATAACTGAAACCATCACCCGTCCTATCAAAATTTTCACTACTATTATCCTATCACTTACTCTCATGACATTCATAACATACTCCACCCATTTCTCCGCAACCAACACACCCACACCCCCATATCCATCAGTTCCCCCCTGCCAAAACAACTTATAGTAGCAATCCTTCCCAGCAATCTTTCTGGCTGATCCACCCCTGTACCGGACTTCCTGCAGACAAGCCACATCCACCCACCTCCTACTGAATGCCTCAACAACTTCCCCTGCTCTTCCTTTCAAACTTCCCACATTCCAGTGAAAACTATTTCAGCAAAGGACCTTTCTATTCATAGAACAAAATGCACTGCTCTGATAAATAATGTGCTTGGGCCATCAGTGTTATAGGAACTGCTTGATTCTTATATTCATATGTTCTTATCCCTTAATATGTGAAAAAGGTTGATAATTCATTAGCACTGATTTAATGTTAAATCATTTTTCCCCCATTCATTTAATATAAGACTAAGGTGCTAATGTATGAAGGTTGTATAAAATATAAATATTTTTAAATGTATGAAGGTTGTATAAAATATATATATTTTTAATGTCATTTGTTGCTCATCTGTAAACCTAATATTATTAATCTGTGATTACTGTCAAGGCGGTTTTTGGGCGGGTGAGAATGATGACATTTTGACGGGATTGGGTGGGTTTTGGAGAGGAACTCGGCGGGTTGGGAGTTTCTGACCTGGCAACCCTGCTTTTAAGATCATTAAGACATCTACTTTTCCTCAATTTGAGGTCATGTGCTCTTGTTCTTCCATCATCCAACACAAAATGATCCTCTCTATCCACCCTTTCCAATTCTCTTACATTTCTAAATATTGTGATCAAGTCACCTCTTTCCCTTCTCTCATGCAGTGATGGTAACTTGAGTTTTTCCAGTCTCTCCTCATAGGTCAGTTCCCTTAAGCATGGTATCATCCTCGATGCCATTCGCTGAACCCTCTCTAGTTTATCAATATGCTTCTACAAATAAGGTGACCATACCACAGCCGCATACTCTAAGTCTCGGTCTTATCATAGTCACTATCAATTCCCTCAGCATTTCCTCATCCATATACAGTAATTAAAAGCCACTCTCATGTTGGTCAGTAAAACATAAGTTCCTCCAATGATTTTGTTTATATGCTTTTCTGGTGACAAGTCATCTTGAATAATCACTGCCAAGTCTTTCTCATCTTTTCTTTTACTAATTATCTCATTGCCCATTTTATATGTCCAGTGTGGTCTTTTTTCACTCATTCCCATTTCTAATACATGACACTCCTTGGCATTAAAATCCATTTTCCAAGTCTGGCTCTAGCTGTGGAGTTTGTCCAAGTCCTCCTCCAGTGCTTTACAACTGTCTGTACATTTAATATGTTTCATGATTTTAGCATCATCTGCAAACATGCTCATGTAACTGTTCAAACCCTCTGGCAAATCATTGACATATATCAGAAACATGATCGGGGCCAAGGCAGAGCCCTGGGGTACTCCACTAGTCACACTGTGTGTGTGTGTGTGCATGTGTGTGTGTGTGTAAAGGTTAATGTGGAGAGCTATGTGACAGGTAATAATTAAGAGGAAAGGTGAAATGGAACATAAGCATACAGATGTGGGGTCAAGAGTAGTGAGACAAATTAAGCTTACAGTACTATAATTACAGGGGCATGGGGGGATGGGAAAATCTGACATGTGGAAGACAACTGCATGTATCGAGATCAGATAAAGGGATGTGAGGAGCTGTTAAGACATAATATGCAACATTAATAACACCAATAAGCAAAGTACAGTACAGTAATAAGTTAGCAGTTAAGAATGGGAAGGAAAATTTGCATACTGCAATGAAAACAGGAAATGGCAAAGGCAGTTGTGAGATCTCATAAAGAAATTGTTTGTACTGAGATATAACAAGCAACAGTACCAGTATCTTTAACTGTAGTAATGAACAGAGGTGGGGCCCTCCACAATCACTTCTGCAATCTGCAATTTCCGCAATAGCGGACAGCATGATTTCAGATGCGGCACTGCGACTGCGGCAAACTCATCTGAAACTTATGGCATTGTGTTGCGGAAGTACTTCCACAATCGCAATCCTGTCCGCAATCTCCCATGTGGCAGTCGGTGTCGGTTAGTACAGGCTACAGCATGACTCATGAATATCAAACTTGAACAGGATTCCCAGCCAGCAGTGGGCGAGGTGACACTGCGTCAAGTAGCAGTAGGGAAGGGCGATACCAGGAAAAATTATTTGAAATGATACGATACAATATACAGTAAAACCTCGATATAATGGACTTCAATACACTGGAATTCGCTTTTATTGGACTCAAGGAGCTACCGGACTAAACTCCTATATATCGGAAAAAGTCCGATAAAGCCAGAAAGCAGTCCGGACTGCCTGACCACTTCAGCTATGTTCACCACAATAAGACAAGTAAAAGACATGTTTTTCAGTGCACAGTACAGTATTATTATACCATTTGATTAATGTAGTGAAGGTATAACACAGTACAATACTGCAATGGTGGTGAAAACCACCGATACAATCCGGACTAATGTCTGATATATCGGAAAAAGTCCGGATTAGCAGGGGTAAGTCCGGATGTCGCTTTTATCAGAATTTCACATTTTTCGGACTGGCTTGGGCCCCAATTAGTCCGTTATAGTGAGGTCTTACTGTACTATAAGCTAGCGTGGCAGTAAATTTTTGTGGCACGCATAGCTAATCATGCACAGTTGTGAAGTGGGTGTGAAGAAGTGTCAAGTGTCACAAGTGTGAACTTCTGAACTTGAAATTCTGAGTCAGTGAGGACTCTGAGAAGTGGTCCGAGTGAAGTTATGAACAGTCACTAGCGAGTAGTGAGGGTCACAGTGACTGAGTGCCATTGTGGGAAATTAATGTCAAAAATAGATTATAAATACAATAATTCACTACATTACCAATCGATTTACACCATTTGTGTACTTTGTATTGAAAATTGTGAAACTGGATTGCAGTTGTGGTAATGAGGTAGCAGAACTGCACATTCCAAGCTTACTGCGGAATTGCAGTGGCTGAAGGTAGGGGTCGGAGGTTGCGGAATTGCGATTGCAGAGTTGAATTTTAGATTGCAGTGCCCAGCTCTGGTAATGAATAACTTGGTGGTGATGCATAGGGGAATGGCTATGGTTATATTATGAAGAAACAAGACATTAGAAGATTGTTGATGCTGTAAGGAAGCAGAAGGAAATTAAGATGGTCTGCACAATGAGATGATAAACCATGGGAGTTGGGAGAGGTGTAAAAGTACTGAGGCACCAGGGCACCGATGGGAAGATAGACCAAGAAAGACATGGGATGTGGGTGTGTGCCAATGTTGGATCTAGAGTTATTATTGGAGAGATGATGAACAACAAAGCAAGGTAGCAGTGTGCTTTCAGAAAGAACCTGTCTGACCCTTAAACATACTACAAGGAAAACAAGATGCATCATTATCATTTTCATTATCATCATACAGGCCTCCTTTCCCACCCCAAAGTGGGGTTAGACAGGGTCCAGAGAGCCTGAAAAACTTGAAACGATGAGATAAAAACCAAAGTCCATCCAACTGAATAAGCCACACTTCCATTCACTCAGTATTCTAGCCCTTGGAATCTTGGCTACATCTGATAGGTAAAAACACATTCTGCTCACAGTTTCATACTCACCTATATGACAGTCATCTGGCAGCTGTCAAGTTATAGGGAGGTGCCAAACCCTGCTCACACACTCCTCTGCACAAAATTCATCCAGCCAGCTCAATTCCTTGGCAGTTCCCTAGCCTCATTAGTTCCAATAATTCATTTTCTCTCACATTCATTTACCAAATCCATCCACCTTCCTCTAGGCCTACCATGCCTCTTCCTACCTTTACAGTTGCTCAGATATACCCTTTTCACCACTCTATTCAAATCAATTCTCTCCACATGCCCATACCATCTAAGCACACACTCTCTTAACTCATGTCCACAGACTTCCTTATTCAACATCTTTCACAAATCATATTATTTTTTATCTGATCCACTCTCCACATACATCCCACAACAGGCCCATCTCCACTGCTCTTACTCCTGACTTTTCATTTTCATGCCATACCATAGTCTCACATCCTCATGTTAGAGTAAGTGCTAACACACCTTCAGGCAAGCCTCCCACACCTGCCACACTCAGACCTCTTCTTGATGATAAGAACCATGAACTCACCTGGAGAGCACATGCAACCAGTAGTGTAGTATTGTACTTGCTCCCACCAGCCTGCAGGTCCTTTATTACGATAATCTCATTTATCAGGATCTGCACCACCAGGGGAACCAGAACAAAGGGTTAATATCAAAGTCCCATATATAATACACTGTATATTATCATTAACATAATATGAGCCAAAAACTGTGAACACAGATACAGCTAAGTGGAGTACAAATGCAACTTAGAAGCCAAAAGAAATGGAAAATTCTTCTTCAAACAAACAATACATTTTCAATATCTTTGTTGTATTTAGCCTATATGGCTAAATCATCAAGTCAATCACTTTCTCCCTCTGATTAACTGACACTCTTATTTCTCCATCTCTCATAAAAAGACTGTATCAAATTGAGTGATGCCTCATCAATAATTACTCAGATACAGACATATGCTGACACTCACCCATGCAACACAGAGTGCTCTGAAGACAAAGAACTTCAAATCAATTCGTCCAACAGATGGATTAAGTTCTCGGCCAATGAAAAAGTCAGGAAGGATGAGGCCCGTGTTGCCGAGAGGGTTTTTTGCATCATTAGGGACATAGGAACCACAGATGTATGCAGCAAGGGAGATGAGCACTCCCAGAGCCATGGTGGTGGCCAGTAGCTGTCTGTACTTGCCATACACCTGCACCACATCATACTCCAGGTACATCAGGAAGGGTAGGACTGACATTGACAACATCACTGCCAGCCAACCTGTCAGACCAAAGATATATAATAAATATTTACATACACACACACAATTGTGGCGTCAGAGAGACAACACGCATATCACCTCACTCCACACTGTCCATCCTTTGCCACAACTGGCCATACCTAAATAGTATCTATATATGAGTCAAGCTCTGTACTGAGTTAAACTAAACGGTGTTCTAATATAGCAGAGCAAGTTTAAGCGAAAGTGTTGTCCAAATAACATAATACAGTACAGCCAATTAGTGCAAGAATGCACTGATCAAGCTTCAAGCTGTTTCGTCTACCACAGCTAAGCGAGTAAGGAGATGCATACTTGTAAGTACTGTAGAATTTTTTTCTCAGTTATACCACAAGTTGACCACCTTATTTAATAAAGCAAATATGGAAGGAATTAATAAAAGAGATAAAGATAGAAAACAGGATGATGATTTCTACCAGGAACTGGTTGGAAGGGAAACATATAACAAACCAGTAGAGAGGATGAACAAATTGGAAAAGGCATTTCAGAGTGAAATGGATGAAATTAAGAAGCAATTGCACATGCAGAAGGAGGAAAATGAAAAATCAGTAAAGGAATTAAACAAGAAAGACACAACAATAGATGAGCTGTCAGCTGAGGTGGGATCACTTAGAAGGAAGATTAGTGAAATGACAAGTACAGCTGTCAACCACGAGAATATTATGGAGGAGTTCGTTTCGTTTCGTTTCGTTTTTGAAGGCTCCAACATGCTTGCATGTGTCGGCCTTGGTCACCTAATGGCGGCTCTCCACGCTGCTCGATCTCTGGCAGCCTCCCTATTCAGTCCCAGGAGTTCAGAAATGATAGACAGTTAGGCAAGCAAGCAGTCTGAGACCAAAGCAGTGATACTGAAGAAAAGACAACCCAGGTGAATGAAGTGATGCAAAGTTACAAAGATGATGTGGAAACTACATATGCTGAAATGGAAAAAAAAAAAAAAAAAAAAAAGTGAAAAAATAATCCAAAACAACCTAAAATTGGTCAAAGATTCTGCAGATATCATCAAATCTATAATAATCACTGGTATAGATAAGGAAGAAATAAAAAAAAAAATTCGAGACAAAAGGGAGATGGCAAATATAATGAGCATATTGAAGGAAGAATCAGTGGAAAAATGCAATAAAGACACAGAGAAACACAAAAGGCTAGGGAAATATGAGAGAAATAAGTCAAGACCTCTGAAAGTAAGCTTCCAGAGTGTGAACACTGAGGAGGAAATACTAAAAAAAAAAAGCAAACTCATGAAAAAAGTATGGATAAAAAGATGCCTGACTCAAGAGGAATTGGGGATACTAAAAGGGAAGAGGGAGGAGGCAAAAACAAAGAATGAGGGAAGATGAGAGGAAGAGAAGAGTACATTTTTTTACTACATAATTGGATTGCAGGTACGAAAGCAGTACATAACCAACAGGTAATAAAAAGGAGGAAGGTAGCAGACTCAAGTTATGGCAAGTATGTAAACAAAATGATTAAGTTGATGTACTCAAATGTACATGGAATGGTGTCTAAATTACTAGAGATAGAAGACTATACCAAAGAAAAGGAACCATATATTCTCTGCCTAACTGAAACAAAATTAACCCCAAGGATATCAAATGATACCCTAAACTTAGAGGAATATAATATATGGAGAAAAGACAGAAATTTAAGAAAGGGAGGAGTAATTATAATCTTAACAAAGAAAAATATACAAGTCAAAGAAATAAAACTAGATATACCCTCACAGGCAGAAATGATTGCATTGGAGATTAACACATCTGAAGAGAAATTAATTGTGGCAAATTTATACATGCCACCCAAAGCAAACACTTGCAAAAGAGGTGAATATGAAGACCTGGCAGAAAGTACAATTCAGAGTTTAAGAACATTACTACACAGAATGGAAGAGAAATCTGAAAGAAATATATTAACTGGAGATTTCAATACAAATATAAATTGGAATACTCTAGATGTAAAGAGCCATGAAAGCTGTTGGGATCAAAGGCTCCTAGATCTTGTGAAGGAGTTTTCCCTAACACAGTATGTAAAGGAAAACACCAGAAAAAAAGGACTTGATGACCCATCAGTACTAGATCTTATATTTACTAGGCAAGAAAATGAAATTGACAATGTAATGTATCACCTTCCATTCGGCAAAAGCGACCATGAAGTATTAAATTGTAACTTCATGATTGCATCTGATGTTACCAGTAAGTAGAGCTACAAAAAGAGTCTAAACTACAAAAAGGGCAACTATCATGACCTGAAGAATTATTTCTTTGAAACAGGTTGGGAAATGCGGCTTAGAGGACAAGATATAAATGTTATATATAAAAAATTCTGTGATCTTTATGAAATAGGAGTCCATATTTACACCCCTTAGCACAAAGAAACAGAAATGAAAATAAAGAAATGGTTTAATACAGAATGTAAAAAAACAAAAGAAAAAAGAGACTTGCTGTGGTATAGATACAGAAGACACAACGGTGAAAGGGCATATAACAACTATAAACAGGCAAGAAATGATTATACAAAGATAAGGAGGGAGGCTCAGAGCCAGTTTGAGGAAGACATTATAAATAAAAATAGTGATCAACCTAAGCTATTTTACAGCTATATCTTATGCAAAATCAAAGTAATAAAAATAGTGATCAACCTAAGCTATTTTACAGCTATATCTTATGCAAAACCAAAGTTAAAGATAAAATACAGTCCATTATGGATGAGGGGATCATCTATACACGAGAAAGATATTTGTGAAGCACTAAATAAAAACTTCCAATCAGTTTTGACAAAAGAAAATAATTTTGAAAGAGATGATATGGAACATGGATCCCCACATGTATTACCAGATATACAAATATCAGAAACAGAAGTACAGGAAGAGTTAAGTAAATTAGACAAAGGAAAAGCAAATGGTCCTAACAAAATTTCAGGTTGGGTGCTACATGAATGTGCAGAAGAGTTAAGCAGACCACTGTATTTAATATTCTAGGAATCTTTAAGTCTAGTAAAACTACCTGAAATTTGGAAGAAAGCAAACATTGTTCCCCTATTCAAGAAAGGGATTAGACAGAATCCACTCGACTACCGACCAGTATTGCTGACCGGTGTTGTAAGATACTAGAAATGCTGATAAGAAAAGTTTGGGTAAATCATCTACAAAAACACAGTATGATAAAAGAAAGGCAGTTTGGTCTTAGAAAGGGAAAGCATGTGTTACTAATCTATTAAGCTACTATGACAGAGTTACAGAAACATTACAGAAAAGAGAAGGGTTGGTGGACAGTATTTACCTAGATTTCAAGAAAGCATTTGACTGAGTACCGCACCACTTTTATGGAAACTGTGCCATCAAGGAGGTATCCAAGGTAATCTGTACTGTTGGATGCAGGATTTTCTCAGAAAAAGGGAAATGAGAACAGCATTAACTCGCCGAGTCTCACCGACGTACGATGCACGTCGCAACTTTTTTCCGCGGACAGACCCACCAACGTGCATAGTACGTCACTCAATTGCAAGGCCCAATGTGTGCGCATTTTTCAACATTCGCGGGTGATTTTTGGCAGGGATATGTGGGAGACCTTCCTCTATCTGCTGTCAAGTGGGGATACTGCCTGGCCGCACCTAACCCCCCCCTGCCCCCCACACTGGGCAATTCACCAGTTAGCAGTAACCTGGCCAGTAAGGGTATGTTGCCCCACGGTCTCTCCAATGACGAAATTCATGATGAAAGGGATTCCTGAGGTGGAGTACAAAGAAACAAAGAAGCTAGAGGTAGAAACAAGCAGAAGTGATGAGGTGGTAATGTTGTAAAGGAAGGTGTCATATACTGGGGTTTTGGGTGAGTGAACAATGCTTTTATCGCCCATATTATTGTGTGAAAACCAATATAGACTTGTACTGCACATAAATTCATACCAAATAAATAAATAAATAAGTAATTTAAAGTGGCTTGAATTAGTTAACCCTTCCATAGTTCGTTTTCTTTAGCCAGGTACCCTAAAAAAGAAGGAAAAAGTAAGGCTAAATGACACATGTATCAACATTTTTAACCTCAGGAGGGCGATTTCTCTATGAATTTTTGATGTTTCTCACCAAAAGTGGAAGTTTGAGCCCCCCCCCCCAAAAAAAGTTGAAAATCGGTCGGGATCTGGGGGTAGGCTGGATAAAAAAATGGTCAGGACTGGGCGGGTTAAGGGGAAATAATTCATCATGAAAGGAAGTGACTAACGAAGTTCCACAGGGCTCAGTGCTGGCACCATTTATGTTTTTGGTATATATAAATGACACAGACAGAAACACTGGAAATGGAAGCTATCCAAATATGTTTGTGGATGATGCAAAAATACAAAGGAAAATTACTAACACAGATTCTTGCAAAGAGGTGCAAGAGGAATTAAATAAGCTTCATGAACGGAGCAATAAATGGCAAATGGAATTTAATGTGGACAAGTGTCATGTAATTAAATTTGGTAAAAGTGAGAAAAGACCAGATTGGGATTATAAGTTAGGAAAATCAACCCTACACTATCAGAGACGCAGAAGGACCTAGGAATGATTATCAATAACAAACTATCTCCAGCTGACCACATCAGTGAGAAGGTACGTAACATGTATACATTGCTTGCTAATATGAGAACAGCATTCACATATATAAATGAAGACATGCTGTGAACAATAATAACATCATTCATCACACCAGCCCTGGTATACATCAGCAATCTGGAATCCTTACATCAAAAAACACATAGGACTGAAAAAGTACAAAGGGCAGCTACAAGACGGGTACCAAGCTTAAGGAATTTCAGCTACGAAGAAAGACTGGAAAAACTGAATCAACCAACACTACAGGAGAGATGGAAAAGAGAAAACATGATTATGCTATATAAATGCATCTCACGAAAAGAGAAAATAGACATAAATGAATATATAACCTATGGGGAAGCACCAGCAAGAGGACACTGCAAAAAACTACATGAAAAGAGAGGCGATAAAGATGTAAGGCAGTTCAGTTTCCCAAATACGGCAATTGATCAGCAGAATGCACTACCGAATGAAATAGTGTTTGCCAAAACTATTTATAAATTTAAGGATTTGAATGATAAAAATGGTTTAGTACACGGGACAGTACAAGCTTGACTCATTCCTGTAAAGAAACAATTGGGTAGGTAAGAATATACATATATTATGAACCAGTGTCGCATACTATAAAATATGCTTGCACCCAGTTGGCCTGCATGGTCCGATTACACTTGGTTCACAGACTACACGCACATCCAAAGCCACTCCAACATTACAATCACACTAAATACAATCTCTACCAGACAGCCTAAGCCACTTGGAAGAGATACACAGGCTGTATTGTCCCCACTTCGGCAGGATAGGCCAGTCCTACAGTACACATTCAGTGGCTGATAATGATGACGATGATGTATATACTGTATATATAAAATCTGGTGCAGTCCTCCAAATCTGGCATCTAGATTTCCAAAAGTGCCAGTTTTCCAAAAGAATTTTGAAAGCATCAGTTAATTGAAAAAATATTTTGTTGAATTTAGTAGAGTATTACCACACACACAAATAAACACTCACACACATATCCGGGTTTAATTTTTAGGATCACTGTACACTGAAAAGGGGGCATGGTATAGTCTACAGTAACCAAAGTTAGCAGACTCACTTGG
Organism: Birgus latro; assembly: GCA_018397915.1. Taxonomy (NCBI): domain Eukaryota; kingdom Metazoa; phylum Arthropoda; class Malacostraca; order Decapoda; family Coenobitidae; genus Birgus; species Birgus latro. The sequence goes on from JAGKTI010002440.1 coordinate 18,131, forward strand.
GCCACAAAACTGACTTCAAAATTTTTGTTCTGTGATTCCATCCCCATGGGGGGGGGGAGAGTTTATTGCTGAGGGAATGCCTATAAGGTTGGTGTCTATACATGTAACTGATGGTAACGATAAAGTTCTAGTTTTCCAAAAGCCTCTTGATCACGACTATTTCGCATTTGGGGAATTGCACTGTATATAAGTACAGTACTTACCACACCATGCATCATGTCATACTCCAAGTACATGAGTAGCCTAGTGAAGTTGATTCACTGACAGATCCATCCATCATCCAATCCTATACCGCCCCATGAGGAGTGTAGGAGCCCTGAGCTAGTCATGACACTGAAGATGACAGTGACCGGCCTCACTCATCCCTAAGTGGCATTATGTGAGCAATAAACCCCAACCACCCCATGGATATAGACCTACACAGCCTCAATCCGATTGAAGCACCTTAATTACCCATTAAAGCATCAAGTGACATAATTTGGTTATGTGATTTACACCCAGCACTGTAAATGGTTTCCTGGTGTACAGGAAACCAATTGGCTTGTCACTCAGTGTAGAGTTACCCACAGGCAGAAGGAAGAGGAATGAGTGAAGGAAAGAAAGACAGAAGGAGAAGTGTAAAGTCACCCGCAGGCAGAAGGAAGAGGAAAGAATGAGGGAAAGAAAGACTAGAGAAAGAAAGGAAGAGGGGATTAAAAAAGATCATGGTGGCAAAATAATGGACAGAACCAGTGTCAGCCACCTTGTAACAATCAATCAATCAGCCACCTGTCATAATCAATCCATCAGTTCAAATGATGCCAAGCTTCCTCTTAATGGAATCTCCATACCGAGGTTGGCAATGGTAAAGCTGATACTTTCTATGAACTGAAAGCTAAACCAAGTGTCAAAACCTGCTAATGATTTCCCAACAGTTGCTGGAACTTGTGGAAAAATGACATTCCAGATGTGAAATAAGACTTGAAACAATGTCAAAAGTCTCAGTTTGGACTATGATCCTGTTTAACTGTAGCTGAGTTTCCTGCCTATGAAAGATGACTGTAGCTAACTAACAATATGTCACACCTACACTGCATTACAAAAACATATGAAAAGTGCTGATATAACTGTACCAGTCATTCTCACACTTTTCCACTTTTTCTTTCTTCATTTTTTTAGCACACCATACTCCATCACACATCATCATCAGCAGCACTGACAAACCACCACCACCATCTAATTTGTTACACCTGCCAGGTATTACAAAATTATAAATGCTGATATAATTACATCATTCTTCTATATCTATATACTTAGGCTGCTTCCCCCAAGAAAAGGGAGGTCATTCTTACTGATTAAAATTCAACTCCAAGATGCACAGAACCACGAAGACTAACCATTGCGGCGTACAGTGCCTCCACTACGTGTCTTCAGCACACGGCCCAGGGGAAGGTAGTAGAGGAGCAGCTGAGAGGCTAAGTAACCCCCCACGATGGCAATTGCTTGGAGGTCATAGTAGGCCACAGGCTTTGGCATCGGTGGGAACTCTTTTATTGTGCATCTTTTCTGCGGGACACAATACAGTAACAAATGGTTAACCCTTGGGTGAACATCTGTACCTTGGGAATCTTATGACTACAATTTAGTACTATTGTACTGTTTACCTGCAAAGTGTATATATGAACAATACACTATTATTCATTCTGATATTTATACTGTACAGTTTATTATACTGCACACACATCTTGAGAGTATTGTACTGGAGAGCATATAAAAAGAAAAGACTGAACTACAATAGCCACAGAAGCATTATAACATTTTCAACATAATACAGTACACATAGAGTACAGCATAATGCAAACTGTAAACTGAGACATTCTTCCAGTTTAAGTCATAAAACACAATCCTCACAGTTAGTATATATGAACAATGACAGAAAAACTCTCATTTGCCTGCCTAGACACCATCGTGTGCAGAGCTCTTGCCAGTCTGTCTCTCATGATTGACTTAGTCTCCAGCACAGAAGGCTTTTTCTGCTGTTTTACCTCATTTTGCCATTTGGGGACTTAGTCTCTGGCACTGAGGTAGATTATCCTGAGCTTTTCCTATCATTCTTGGGACTTAGTCTCAGAAGGGTAGACTGCTTTCTTGTCTTGTGTGTGCGTGTGTGTGTGTGTTTTTCACGGCTAGCCGTTAGTGTCTCCCAACGTGGTACGACGCCGAACCCTGAAGGGGTGCCATTAGGGCATTTCCATGAGGGGGGGCCTTTAGGGCCTGGTTATAGGAAGCGTTGGGAGCGGCTTTTTCTGTTAGGGTTAGGACACGTCCCTCACGGGCCAGTAACGGGTCTCCTACGTCGCCCTTTAGTGGGTGGGGAGTTTAGGTCCCCGCTACTGTAGGGCCCCTTTTATTTTTTGCCGTGTTTGTCTTGTTTTTTTCTGACGTGTGTATGTCTCCATTTCTGTGCGTGTGTGTGATCTTTGTGCATCTGTGACAGTGTCTGCCTAGTAACATGGACCCCATGGGCCGTTCTTTGAAAGCACCCCACGTCACGGGAACTACTTCTAGGTTACCCGTGAAGGGCCCTTCTCCCACCCAGCTCAAGACTGGCAGGAGCAAATCCAGCACATTCACTAAGCTCCCTGCTGCCTTAGTGAAACCACTGGCCTCGGAACGAAAAGCAAGCCGCAAACCTGACACAAGGAGCCGAGTTTCCATCACTGCTCCTCCCGCTGACGATGAAGATGACTCCTTCAGCTTACATTCACCTGAGGCCACGGCAACCAACATGGAAGACTCACCAGCACAGTCCACCAACTTTAACTCTTCAGACGAACCTGCCTCCACACGAGATGCCAGCCCCAGTGCCTCACCACATCACTCCAGACAGGCAGAAGCCAGTTGCACCATGTCTAGCCACGAGGAAGAGGCTATGGACATTACTGCTGCCTCGCACAAGAGGAAACCCAGCCATATGCTTTGCTCTAAGGAGGATGAAGATGGCTTCACACTGGTCTCTCACAAGAGGAGAAGAGATATCATAGATAAGGCTCAACCACACGACACCCTATGTGCCGAACCTCAACCCTCACATACTGTTCCCTGTGCGGAAAATGACGATTCCTCTGCCAGAAGACTCACACCACTAAAACCACACCCATCCATGCAGAGAACTCCTGCTGTATCAGTGAATCCCCCACCCCACCTTCAAACCACCTTTCCTGCTTTCCTGGTCCCCAAATAGGCCCACTTCCCATCTACCATCGACCTTGTCACAACTCTGGAAGAGGAGCACCCACACCTGAAGTTCCATTCCAATACCAGGAGGGATTACAGTATAGTCCTTACCCCCCACGACCAGGCAACGACAGACTTCCTCCGATCCTGCAACACAGCAGCTGGGAAGCCAGTCACAATACAATTAATCGACCCCAATGTCACCACACGCAAAGCCATCCTCATGGGATACAACAAATGGCAATCCCTGAGCCCCATCCTCATGGGATACAACAAATGGCAATCCCTGAGCCCCATCCTCAGACACCCCAGAGTAGAGGAGGCCATCAGATGCCAGACGAGAGAGGAGCCCACCAAGCAGGTCCTACTCACCCTACGAGGTCCCATACCCCACACTCTCGATCTGGGAAATTGGGGCATATACTACCTGAGACCATACTCCCCCGAACCTCTAAGATGTTACAGGTGTCAACGATTCGGCCACCACCAGTCCAACTGCACACGACCACCAATATGTGCCATGTGCAGCGGCCACCACAACACAGAGATATGCCTCACGAAATTCAAAGCCAAGGAAACTGTGACAGCCAAATGCCCCAACTGTGGGAAAAACCATCACGCATGGCACAAATCATGTCCTGCACGCCTCGAGAGAATCAAAAGGAGCATGGAAGGACAGGCCAAATGGGTCCAGGAAAAATTAAAAACATCTCCAGCCCCCCCCGGCACATTTGTCTGGGGCCAGCCGAATCTCTCTCCCAGGACTGCCTCTCCGAACTTCAGTTCACAAACAGAATACCCCCCGCTCCCAGGAAATACCCAAGCACCTCCACTCATGCTCCCTCCTCCACCACCGCTTCAACCTATCCCCAGCCAAGCCTACCAAGCACACCACAAGCCCGCCACTCCTCCAACTCCCCCACCCAGGGCAGCCTTCTCAGGTCGCACAACTGCCACAGTAGCCACTCAGACTCCCCAGAACCCCTCCCCAGGACAGATTACCATCGATCAGGAGGATCTTCATTACTTCGGCCGAGAAATTGGAAAGGCCATACTATCAACCATAGGAGCCCAACTTGGCCATCAACTAGACCCCAAGCCATTCCTTCAAGTAACCGACAGGCTAATCGATCAGTTCCTGCAGAACACCTACCTTTGCAAACATGCCAAGACCACTTCCACCAACACCCAATATGGACAGGCACCTCCTCAACCTCCTCCTCCCACACCATCAGCCATTGCACACGGACCTCCACGACACTTACCCCACTCTTCCATCCCAACCCACCAACCCCAGAAAGCACAAGTAAGCAAAAGACGATCCACATCAGTGGACCCAAGACCTCGCTCACGTTCTCCTCTGAGGACCACAGAACCTCCGACCATGGAGGATCTGGAGTCCTCACATACGCACCAGCCCCACAACCCCCTGACCAGCCAGCCAGACGACCCTCCACCCAGCCAACACGACGGGCGAATATTCCACAGACCCTCAACATTATCCAATGGAACATATGTGGAGCAAGGACCAAGCGAGCCTTACTAGAGGAGGCCGTGCACCGTGACAGAGTGGACGTTCTCCTTTTACAGGAAACCCTTATTCCAGAATCTTGCCCTTTCAGGCTAAGAGGATTCACTTCCTTCCTCCTGCCATATACTCTCAATGGGCCCCGAGGATGTGCCATTTTAATTAAAAACCACATCCGTGCCGCAGCCTTACAACCTCCTCCATATTGTGGGGAAGGGGTTGAAGTGCAAGGAGTCACCATCACCTTAGCTGACAGAGATCTTACACTCTTTAATATCTACCGCCAACAATCTGCCGAGCTAGACCTAGCTGAACTTTTCACAATCGCCAATGATGAATCTGTTATAATTGGTGGCGATTTTAATGCACATCATCCACGCCTTGGATCTCCTGGCACTATAAACCCAGCAGGGAGACACATAGCTGAGTTACTTAGCAAAACAGAAGGTATAACACTCCTTAATAACCCAGACATGGCCACACACTTGAGGGGAGGACGACTCGATCTCTCTTTCATCTCCACAGTCATAGCCTCTACAGCCCAGTGGAAAATACATCCCACTCTCACTTCAGATCACCACGCCATCCTCATTTCCTCCAACCTGCCATTTCTACCCAAACCTCCTGGACCACCTGCTAGATGGAACACAAAAAAAGCAAACTGGGATATATTCAGGTCCTCTCTCGAGCGAGCGCTTTCTTCCATTCACCCCCCACAAGACCTTGATGACCAAGAGCGGCAAATTACTTTCACATTTCGAACAGCCGCAGAAGCTGCCATTCCTAAAACCTCTGTCCATCTTCACTTCCACAAGGACCACTGGTTTTACTCTGAACAGGTCAAAGAACTCAACCACCGCCTAAATAGGGTGAAAAAATTATACAGAGCCAACCCCACTCCTGAAGGAAGATTTTTCCTCAGAGCAGTGGTCTGATTAACGACCAATGAGAAAAACAAAATTAAGGAAAGCAAGTGGTTGGAGTGGTGTCACTCCCTTGGGGCACACACAAGGCTAGGTACTCTATGGAAAAAACTCAGAGCAGTTTCAGGTCCACCACCTGCACGACACCTCTTCCATCCAGACCCTCAGGGAGAGGCAGAAAGACTGGCTGTCACCTTTGCCGAACGTACATCCCCCAGACATCTATCACGAACAACACAACTGCGCCAGGAGGCCCTCCACCAAGAGCACTCAGCACTTATCCTAGCCTCGAAAAATTGCGCTGCCACAACTGACCATCTGTTCACCATTCATGAACTTGAAAATGCCCTGAAAACCAGCTCCGACACTGCACCCGGGCTAGATGGGATTACCTATTCCATGATTTCGACCACTGGACCCATCACAAGGGAAGCCCTTCTTGGACTCTACAACCACTCTTGGAGGGAGAAAAAACTACCTTCAGCATGGAAAAAAGTGGCCATCCAACCCGTCCCAAAGCCTAAGGGCCCAGGCACATTCCGTCCTATCTCACTCCTCAGCTGTCTTAGCAAAACAGCTGAACGGATGATTCTTCGCCGTCTCCAGTGGCACACGGCAACCCCACACAGCCACCTCTTTGCCTATGTTAAAGAAAGAGGCACAGCAGAGTGTCTAGCAACTTTTTTCACTGAATTACGGAGAGGGAAGGAGCTAGCAGTGTTCCTAGACCTTGAAAAAGCCTTCGAGCTTGCCTGCCCTGAGGTTATCCTTGCTATCCTAGCCCGCAAAGGAGTGGGTGGACGCCTCCTCTGCTGGCTGGAGGACTTTTTCGAGTGTCGGGAGGCCCTAGTCCGCTTTCAAGGACACACATCATCCCTACAGAGGCATATGAATGGCACTCCACAGGGCGGGCAGTATCATCAGTCCTGCCCTTTTCAACGTTATCATAGAATGTCTCCTTCGATTAGACTTTGGTCCAGGTGTACAACTTCTCTGCTATGCAGACGATCTTACACTTGTGATAAGTGGCAGACAGTACCATAGTCGAGCTCAAAGAGCCCTCTCACATCTCCACCAAGCATGCATCGACCTTGGCCTCAAAGTCAACTCCCAGAAGACCAAAGCCCTCCCATTCGGCGTTAGCGCACCTGCATGCCAATTATATCTTGGTCACACTCCAATTGAGTATGTGACCATACACCTCTACCTGGGCATCTGGTTTGACTCAAAACTCTGTTTCAAAACAGAAATCAACCACTTGCGTGAGAGGACCAAATTACGTACGTATCAGTGCACTGAGAGCCTTAGCGGGAAAGGGTAATGGAGCAACATATAAAGTCCTACGGCTTTTTTACATCCAAGCTGTTCGGTCCATCATCGATTACTGTGCCCCAGCGCTACTCACTATTAAGCCACTGCTCATGAATAAGTTGGAGGTCATTCAAAACGAAGCACTGCGTCTCACGACTTGCTCTCCTCGGTGGACTCGATTATGTAATCTCTGTCTTGAATGTTCAGTGGAATCTCTCCATCACCGCATACAAGCCAGAGTCGCTGGGTTAGCAGTCAAACTCGCTCGTAATGCTTCCCCTCTTCTCCCACTGCAGCAGATACATGCTGCTATCAATAGACAACCTGACCTTCTCACCGACAGCTGGGTTCACTGTGCCATCAGTGCTAACCGACTATTCAATACATCGAGCCATGTCATGCAGGCCCCAGATATACCTGACCAAGACTATCACGAACCTCCCCCATGGGCCCCCCTACTGTTTCAGTTCCTCATACCTAACTCCATTGCCAAGACCCATACCTCTCCTCTACAGCTGTGAGCAGAGGGTCTTAAACGAATTGCCTCACTCTGCACCTCTGCTTCCATCTCATACTATATTGACGGCTCAGTCGATCCTTCACGAGCAGGTGCTGCTTTTGTATGTGGGGAAAAAGTTCATAAAATGAGAGTCACTAATGGTGCCTCCTCTCTACAAACCGAACTAGTTGCCATTGCAGCAGCCCTACACGACGCCTCTGAAACCTCTGGAGCTTCCCTCATACTCATTCACACAGACTCACTCCCAGCAATCCAAACTCTCCGCCAACCAAACCATCACAACAAAAAAACCTAACTGCCAAAATATTTAGCACTGCCTTCAAAATCCTTGGTGCAGGTAAGACCATCACCATACACTGGATACCAAGTCATGCTGGCATCCTTGGGAATGAACTGGCAGACCAGGCAGCAAAATCGGCAACCTTACGACCGGACATTGACATTCACATTCTCCCCAGCCTGAGTCAGATAAAGCGTACTATATGGCAGAAATTACGGGCCGTCACCCAGGACGATCACCAATTCTGGGTAAACAGTGGATCCCGTTCAGCAAACTGGTATCACTTGGCCACCCAATACAACCCCCTGGAATCTACAACACACATTAAAAATGACCTCCTCGCCAGCATATGCCGTCTACGACTGGGCTACGATTGTCTCTCCACCATTAATGGAACCCCCAGCGCAACATGTGACCACTGCGACACCGACACACCCTTACCCCTACTGCACTATCTTCTCCGATGCCCTGCTACAGCACGTCTTCGGACTGGCAGCAATTACTCTAACATTGACATACCATGCACACAGCCAACTGCGATATCAGAGACTACTTTAAGTAATGAAGCCACGACAGTGGTGCGTACATCCACACTTGAAACCCTCATTAATGTCGTGCGACATGCACAACCTCCCACCTAAAAGATTCACACCCATTACAATGATGTAAACTCTGACTGGGCTCAATTAAGGCCCAGTTCCCACCTTTTGGAGGGAAAAATCTTACTAACTAACTAGAAAAACTCAACACAGAACACATTCTATTATAAATACCCTACAGTTTTTTAAGGTGCTAATAAAACTGCATGAACAGTATTGTACCAACTTCAAGTCTACGGTTTAAAACAACGCTGTAGTTCCTAGAAACAAAGGATGGGTTTACATGCTGTTATGCAGTCTTCTTTCATTCAGATTCTATTTGCTACAATAATAACGAATATGCAACTACAGTACTGTACTTAGAAATTGAAAATCATTAAAAATTACATGTACAGTATTTTTAATCATGTAAAATTTCCAGATATATGGAGTACAACATGAAAAGCACATTCCTTGTGGATAAATCTTAACCTATGTTGTTATATCACACTTTAACACTGACCCCCAAATATACTGTGCAGATAAGATGCCTTACCTTAGTGCAGGCCTCATTAAGAAGAAATGGCATTGCTAGCATGATCGCCATCAAAACAAATGTCTTCACAGTGGCAAAGGCAGGCACAATGGCACAAATAACATTCTTCACTCCAGCACCAATGTTGTTCATGAGGCCGCACAGCTTACTCCCTAGACCAGCTGAAGACTTCTTAGCGGCTACTTTTGAGTCTGCCACATCAACCTTCACATTGTTCATCTGACCATCAATATCATTCTGTCACAAGTAATAGGAGCACAATAAGTAGATGGTGAATACAGAACAGTATTATAATATATGCCAACACCACAACCCTTTGAGACCATTCCCAATTTTCCATCATAACTACTGGACATGAAGGTTCTAGTGTCCACATTAAAATATGGGTGTAAGATTCTGGCATGAAAATGAAAAGTCAAGAGTAAGTGCAGTGGAGATGGGACTGCTGAGGAATGTATGTGGGGTACAATGAGTGGATAGGATACGGAATAATGTGATTCATGAAAGATGCGGAGTGAGGAAGTCTGTGGACACCTGAATCAAAGAGTGTACTGAGATGGTATGGCCATGTAGAGAAAGTGGATGACAATGGTGGTGAAAAAGGTACATCTGAGTGAATTTAAGGAGGCGAGGTAGGCCAAGAAAGTGGAGGGATATGGTGGATGAGTGTGTGAGGAAGAGAGGTATGAAAGTTGGTGAGGCTATGGGAATGACAAGAGATCAAGCTGGCTGGATGAATTATGTGCAAAGAAGCACATGAACAGGGATTTGGCACCCTTATTAACGTGACAGGGTTCAGACTGGCTCTACTGGATAAGTACTGTACAGTACATCCTTCAACTTTGCGAATTTTAACTTTGCGATTCACCAATTTTGCGAGGTAGTTCCAAAAGTCATGTATTTTTTAACATTTATGAACTTTGCGACTGATCACATACTTTGCGAGGTCGAGTGGTGGGAGAGTCATCTTCCCGCACTACTTTGCCACCCCAAGTAGTGACGTCATGGTTCACTGGGCGTACTGAGCCTCCTAGTTCAGTGGTCTGCCGCCCCGCCTCGTTTGTTTGCACCTGTTTCCAACCAAGGTCACTGACCCTTACAATTTCGGCAGATATTTCCACATCTTGCTGTGTTTTTTCTGCCTCTCTCATGAATCCCTCGAAGTTAGAATCATCACTGGGGTCATCAGAATGAAAAAAGTTAGGGATGCTAGGATCGCTGGCTGCTTGGGGAGTGGTGGCAGGACGGCTGGTCGATGGGGCAGGGTCTCTTGGGGTTCTCTTGAATTTTGTGATTAGAGACTGCTTCCTCTTGTTAACCCCATCTCTGTGGAGGTCAGCATAAAATCGAAGTGGCCGAGAATTAACGATGCATATCCTGGCGAATATCCTCGCCGTCACTGACCAGCTGAAAAAAACCATCGTGAACAACGAATGTGATCAATTTAGGGCTCGGGAAGCATCCCACGGTGCTGACAGGGCCCTTCGTTTTTATGCTGATCTACACAGAGATGGAGCTAACAAGAGGAAGCAGTCTCTAATCACAAAATTCATGAGAACCCCAAGAGACCCTGCCCCATCGACCAGCCGTCCAGCCACCCCTCCCCAAGCAGCCAGTGATCCTAGCATCCCTAACTTTTTTCATTCTGATGACCCCAGTGACGATTCTGACTTCGAGGGATTCATGAGAGAGGCAGAAAAAACACAGCAAGATGTGGAAATATCTGCCGACAGTGATAGTGATGACTTAGGCCCCGCAGGGCCACAGTAGCCAAGCCTCGCCCCGCCACCAGTCCCGTACACCACCCCAATCTTCACATCAGTGTAAATGCATTTTTTTTTTTATGTTTCTTACCTATGATGTTTTTTCATTAATATCACTGTTCAGTATATCAGTTCGTGTTTGTTTCATTTATCATCGTAAAATTAAGAGGTAGAGTCGAGAAAAAGAGTGGGAAAAAGTGCTTACCTTGGGGTGATGTCGACCAATTTGCCTTTATTTCATATATTTAATTGTTTGAATTTTGCAAATTTTGATTTTGCGAGGGTTTTTGTCGACCATATTCTCGCAAAATTGGAGGAAGTACTGTATATGTAAAGCTACAGAACGTGGTGAAGTTTTTTGGCCTATCAGATGGAGCTAAGATTCCGTGGGCTTGAATGATGAGTGAATGAAAGCGTGGCCCATTGAACTGGGCAAACTTTGGCTGTCTGGATGCTGCTACTTCTCACCCCACCCTAGGGTGGGAAAGGAGGTCCAGATGACGATGATGATGATGATATTTTGGTATGATATGAGTGTGAAACAAAATTACTGACATTAATGACCCATGGATGCTGCCTCCCCCTACTGGGGAAATACCCTGAGGATCCCACCCAGCCTAAAACCTGGTTCAAATGGAGATCTAACAGTCATAAACAAATAAATTAAAAAATAAAAATAAATAAATAATAATAATATTAATAATGATAATAAAAAATCCTAGGTAAAAAAGAAAAACTATGGCCTTGCATAAAAATAAATACATAAGCTCTACTTTGTAGTCATACCTGGAAAATATTCAAGATTTTTTGGGGGGAAACCAGGAAAAAAAAAAAAAATGATGGCTAATGCATATCAGGATATTAGTACCCCAATTATGCTTAGTGGTTGTTTTTTTGGCAAAAAAAAATTATACATTATGCTCTTAAGGCAAAAGTGATCACCCAGCTGCTTCCCCCTAAGTAGCATAATACGAGCAATAAAACTTAACTATCTCTTGGGTGTAAAACCTTAACCCCTTCAATCCAATGATGCATTTTGCTGATTAATTCTTGCTACTTCCACACAATATTGTTCAACTTTGGAATGATTTCTAGGAATGAAGATATTAATGAAGGCTACGTCTAACTCCTTCAATTCAAAATGTCTCTCTTGAACTTGCTAAAATCATCTGAGAGCTGCGAGAACAAAATGAAAAATTTTATCGGACTGAAGGGGTTAAAGATTGCATTCGGATAGAGCACCCTGACCCACTGTATCAGGAAGTCCTATAAACTGTTAAAAAATTTCCCTACTAGAGTTTCATTCTTATTGATTATGCTGCTTCACCCATTCTCTCACTGTACGCAGAAAGTTGAAATATTCTGGAACATACACTGATGTATTGCTAAAGAGGACTGCCTGTACCTATCTACCTACCAATCTGTCTGTCTGTCTGTGTAGAGAAAGTTCTTGTTATACATCCTTCATTTTTTAATCTTTTTTAAATTAAATCAACATTTTATATAAGAAATGGTAGGTGGGGGTGCCCACCATCCACCCAGTTAGTGTAGCGGTACTCTGTTTTTAGGGTAGCTCTACACTGAGAGGCAAGCCAAATGATATCCTGTAAACCAGAAAATCACTGACAACGCCCAGTGGTAAACTTATAACTAACCAACACCTGTTCCCTACGTGACAACAAGTGGGTTGGTGGAGCATTTGTGCCCCTCCCCGGAAAACTAACTAAAAATACAAACAAGAAGCCTCGGACCAGGGCTGACCAACAGGTGATGGCTAAGGACCAAACAAAGGACATGGTATGGATTACGACATGGATAGTAAGGAGTGCAAAGGATGAGATAAATGTGAGAAAGACTGTCCAGGTGCTTGAGGGTGCAAAAGTGGATGTATGTAGATTAACCAAGGCTATATGAAAAGGTGAGAGGGTGAGCGAATGGAAGTATGGATGAGGTATATGTGCAGGACTGGGTAAGAATAAGAGGGTAAAAGAAGGAGTGTGTATTGTTGTGTGCAAGAGATGGAAGGAGAATATAAGACAGTATGGATCAGATGGCTCAAAGATTGTGTGGGTAAGATTGAAAGTTGGACTACAAATGTGGGCGTTTGTGTGTGTGTGTATGCGCCAATGCAAGATCGTGAAAGCAGAGTTAAAGAAAAGTTCTGGACAAATGTGGAAGCGTGCATAGAAAAGTTTGAAAAGAATGAGTGAATGTTTATGATTGGAGATATAAACAGAAAAGTTGAGAATGTCAAGGTGGATGGAGTAGTTGGTGAGTGGGGTGTGCCTGCAGAAGTGGATGAGAATGGCAGTGCTCTAGTGGACATGTGTGCCTGGAGGGGACTGGTGAGAGTCAATACCCTCTTTAGACACAAAATGATCCACAGGTATATGTGGTGAGTGATGAGAAAGGTGGGTGGTGAAATGAATGAATGGAAGGCAATGATTGATTATGTGTGTGTGGATGATAGAGTGAGAAGGTGTGTAATGAATGCAACAGCATATAGAGATTGGAGGAGTGGACTCTCTGACCACCAGGTTTCAAAGTCAAGGTCCAAATAAACTGGAGGAAAAGAAGGAGGGAAGGACAGGAAGAAGTAGTTCTTACAAGGAGGACAGAAACGTTACAGGAGAATGGAAAACAGGCAGAATATAAGAAAGAAGTGGAGTGATTGGGTAAATATGATTTGGAGCAGATGGGGGATCTGGAAGATGTGTGTAAGATATTCACGGAAGAAATTTGTGCAGCACGTGGGGCGGTGTGTGGGGTGAAGAGACGAAAGGGGGCACCATGAACAGAATGGTGGAATGAAGAAGTGAGGCAGGCTGTGGCACAAAAGAAGAATGCATATAGTGAGTGGATGAAAAACTGGGGTGTGGAGGAAGTTGAGAGATGGAAGAGACAGTTATACAGTAGGCGCGGAAAGTATTGACGTTTTTTGCCGCTTTTCGCGTTAGTGAAGTAGGGCCAATACTACCCTCCCCTGTGATGCGAAATGAGCTGACGCTTTTTCAACGGGAGCTGGCAACCCTGCTTGATAGGTTTGGCACCACAGGAGCAGGCTTAGTAATGTTTGGGCAGCCACAGAAGGAGGATTGTCTCTGTGTGTGATGCACCACGAGGGCATGTTTTGACTCAAATAACACAGTTATTTGGTTACCTACCACATTCTCATCATGCCTAAAGTAACCACAAGCAAGGACAAACGTGTGGAAGTGATTACTTTATACAAAGCTGGCCACAAACTCCCATTTATTGCAAATCAGATGGTGTTAGACTGAGGACAGTGCAGAGACTGGTGAAGCAGTTCAAGGACAGTGGGGAGGCCATTCCTCCCACTCCACTTCCCAAGCCTGGGAGACCTCGTAAGACAACCTTCAGGACCCGTCAGCTGATCTCAAGGCAAGTTAGCAAGGATCCAAGGCTAACAGCACGGGATTTAAAAGAAAAGAACCCACAGTTGCTGGCAGATGTGTCTGTCAGAAGTGTGCAGCAACTGTTGCATGACGATCTGGGCTACAGGAGTTTTTGTGCTCGTAAAAAACCACTGCTAACTGCACTTCAGAAGAAAAAGAGAGTAAATTTTTGTAAGAAATATCTTGCCTGGAGTGAGGAGCAATGGAAAACTGTGCTTTGGAGTGATGAGTCAACATTTACTGTCACTGGTACCCCTTCATCACGAGTGTACCGCAAACCAGGCAGTGACCCCCTGGATCCTAAGTACACTTCCAAGTTTGTTAAATACCCAGCCTCACTCATGGCTTGGGGCTGCTTTACATATTATGGTGTTGGTGAGTTGGTAATTCTACCTGCAAATGAAAAAGTGAACCAGAACAATTATTTGGAGCTATTATGTGATGTTTTAAGTGACTCTTTTGATAAAACCAAGGCAAGAGTATTTATGCAAGATTCTGCCCCTGCACATGTTGCAAAGTCAGTGAAACAGTGGCTAACAGACTGTGAGGTTCCCTTTATTCGAGATTGGCCCGGAAACAGCCCAGATATCAATCCCATTGAGAATTTATGGGCGCACATGAAGCGGCAGCTGCGTAGTATGGACACATCATCTTTGCCTAAACTTGAGGCTGCAGTCAAGCAGCTATGGAGCAGTTTTAGTCCGTCTGTTCTGCAAAACTACGCCATCAGTCTCCCCAGACGCCTTAAGAAGATAATAAAGGTGAAGGGGAATGCCAGTAAATACTAAATTCAATGATGAGTGTTAATTTATTTGTTTCTCCTTGCTAACCACAAGAATGTTTTCTTTTTTTAAGATGGCGTCAACACTTTCCGCGCCTACTGTATTTAGAGAGGAAGAGAGAAGTGAAAAGAGTAAAAAGAAAGTGAATGAGGAATATGGGAGGAATCTGAATGAAAAGTGGAGGGAATGTAAGAAAAGGTCCTGGAAAGAGATAAAGAGAGTTAGACAGGGTGTTAAAGAAGTCAGTCAGGGAGTTAAAGATAAAAATGGTAAATTACTAATCGAGATGGGAGAAATAGTGAGCAGATGGAGAGTGGAGAAGGGAGAAATAGTGAGCAGATGGAAAGAATGCTTTAAGGCATTGTTGAACACAAAGAATGAAAGTAATGTGGGTTTAAGTGGTTGGGGAATGGCTGGAAGGAGGGATGTGAGATGAAAGGAAGAAATAAGTAGGATGAAGTTGTGGATGCAATGAAGAAAGTCAAAATGGGGAAAGCCCCAGGAATTGATGGAGTGTTTGGTGAAATGCTGAAGCAAGGGGGAGAGACAGTAGCAGAATGAACAAGGAAGATGTGGAGATAGGCCTGGGAGGAAAGTAAAGTCCCGGAGGATTGGAAGTCAGGTATAATTATTCCCCTGTACAAAGTAAAAGGGGAAAAAGAAGTGTGTGGTAATCATAGGGGCATTTATCTTCTTAGTGTAATAGGAAAAGTATATGGTACCATAGGATACTTACTGACAGAGTTAGGTAAATAACAGAAGAATCACCTGGAGAAAAACAGGGAGGTACTAGGAAGGGAAGAGGTTGTGTAAATCAGATATTCATTCTTAGGTCTTTAGTGGAAAAGTTTCTAGAGAAGGGAAAGAAGCTGTATGTGGCCTTCATGGATTTGGAGAAAGAATATGACAGAGTGGATAGACCAGGAATGTGGAAAGTATTCAGAACATACGAAGTAAATGGGAAGTTGTTAAATGCTGTGAAGAGTATGTATGAGGGTGTTAAGGCTGCAGAGTGTATGAACAGTGAACTGATTGAATTTTTCTGTCTGAAGGCTGGATTGAAACAGGGGTGTGTCATGTCTCCATGGTTGTTCAATCTGTATATGGATGGGGTTATAACAGAGGTACTAGGTAGGGTTGTGAATGGTGGAGTGGCCCTAATGAGAGAGGACAGAGTTTGGAAACTCTCTGTACTGTTGTTTGCAGATGATACTGTGTTGTTAAGTGAAGACGAAGGGAGCCTGCAAGACTTGGTGAATGAGTTTGGGAGTGTGTGTAAGAAACGGAATCTAAAGGTAAATGTACGAAAAAGTAAAGTTATGGTCTTCGTGAGAAATGAAGTCACTGAATATACAGTGAAGTTGGGTGACGAGGAAATGGAAAATGTGAGTGCGTTTAAGTACTTGGGAAGTGTGATGAGTTAGGATGGAAGTTTAGAGAGTGAAGTGCTTGAAAGGGTACAGCTAGGAAGTAAGGTTGCTGGTTCTTTGAAAGCAGTGATAAGAAACAAGGAAGTTAGCATGGAAGAGAAAGAGTTGCTGCATGACAGTATTGTGATACCAACTCTAATGTATGGAAGTGAAGCTTGGACTTTGTTGGAGGGGCACACGTCAAGAGTGAGAGCAGTGGAAACGAGTTATTTGAGAGGAGCATGTGAAGTCACATGGAGAGACAGACTGACAAATGAGGAAGTGAAAGAGTGTTGTGGTGTGGATGTGGATGTGACAGAAAGCATTAGGAGAAACACACTGAGGTGGTTTGGTCATGTGGAGAGGATGGTGAGCGAAAGACTGACGAGGAGAGCGTATGTGAGTGAGGTGGAGGGGAGGAAAGGGAGGAGGAGGCCAAGAATGAGATGGAAGGATGGAGTGGAGAGGTATATGAGGGAGGGGGGTGTGAGCTGGGAGCAGGGCAGTGAAATGGCAGGGGATAGGGTGACATGGAGGTGATTTGTTTGTGGCCACCCCTTACGGGATTAAGGCATCTGGCAATACATAGACAAACAAACAGATGTAAGAATTTCCAATCAAAGTTCCAGTGTTATTTGTAATGCTAAAGTGCCCGTTTTCCCAATTTACAGTACAGACTGTAGGGAAAAATGTCAGGACACTCTGGAACACAACCATTAATTATAAAGAGGAAAAACATACCATACCTTAATTATGAAGCAGGCTGCCTGTACTTACAGTGTCCTTGTTAGTCAGGCGAAGTGATTGCCTAGTGGGCGTGGAGGTGCGTGGAGCGTAGAGATCAGCCCGATTCAGCCTGGGCCGTACTGTCGGTTCAGAGAGCTTGTCATCCAACAGAATAGCCTCTGGCTCCACTGAAGTCACTGACATCACTGTCTTCTTCACAGAGACAGACTTCTCTATCACTCTCTCTGCTTCCTTCTTAGGTGGTCGGCCAGGACTTTTGGTTCTGCGTGCAGGGCTGCGGCTTTTAGCAGCTGTACGTCCACGGCTCTTTGATCGCCCTCGGCTCTTGGACCGCTTCCTTGTAAAATCTGCCAATGACTGTATCAGAAAAAGCATGTCAGCTGATAATCATCACCGTCATTATCATTATGGTATTTTAGGTGATCATCAATCATTTTGTTTTTGTTTTTGAAGGCTTCAACATGCTTGCATATGTCGGCCTTGGTCACTTAATGGCGGCTCTCCATGCTGCTTGATCTCTGGCAGCCTCCCTGTTCTGTCCCTTAACCCTGAGGTCACACTCAATGACCCCATCCCAGGTCATTTTTGGTCTAACCCTCACAACGCCACCACTAATATTAATGCTTCTCATGGTAGGTGGTGGTGACCATCATCCACTCACTTGATGTAATACTGCCTACTTCTTCCTTAGCCTTTATCATTCTTTTTCTGTGCCTGCCCTCCTCTCTTCCTATTTCTACCATCTTTCCTGTCACTTCTTATTGCTTTTCTTTCCTTTTCAGGTGGCTTTACATTGAGTGACAAGCCAAATGGTTTCCTGTAAGCCAAGAAACCATTTACAACGCTGGGTGGTAACCATATAACCAAACCATACGTGCTCTCTACGTGTCAGTAAGTGGGTTGGTGGAGGGTTAGTGCCCCTCCCTGTAAAACGAATAACTCAAAGTCAAATGGCCACCCCTTACAGGATTATGGCGTCTGGCAATAGATAGATAGATAGACTTTCTGCACCCAATTATTATCCCTCATCCTCTCCACATGCCCAAACCACCTCAATCTACCTCTCCTCATCACAATACCAATACACTCCAGTCCCATCCTACCTAACAACTCTTCCATCGTAAACCTACCCCCCCCAAGGCCTTGCACTCTGGGACGCATTGCACATCCACCTAATCATTGTCATAACTGTACCAACTATCATTACTATCATTCATTATCATTCTATTCCTATACCCACTATTAAACTGGGTGACTAGGGTGGAAATTGATATAGAAATGCATATAGTTTGGAAGCAGCATGTTACTTTTTCATCACTACCACCATTATCATCTTAGTCTTATTCCCAATAAAAAACAGGGTGGGCAGGACAGAAACAGCAACAGGAAAGCACCTAAGTAAGAAACCTATAGACGGTGCCTGGTAAATATTAGTCATACATCCACTTATCATTCTATCAATCTATCTATTGCCTGACACCTTAATCCCATAAGGATTGGCCACAAACAAATCGTCTCCATGTAGCCCTGTCCCAAATCATTTCATTGCCCTGCTCCCAGCTCACATCCCCCTCTCTCATATACCTCTCCACTCCATCCCTCCATCTTATCCTTGGCCTCCCCTTCCCTCTCCCCCCTCCACCTCACTCACACACACTCTCCTCATCAGTCTCTTGCTCTCCATCAGATCCACATCCACACCACAATGCTCCTTCATTTCCTCATTTGTCAGTCTGTTTCTCTATGTGACTCCACATGCTTCTCTCAAATAACTCATTTCCATTGCTCTCACTCTTGACTTGTGCCCTTCCAACAAGGTCCAAGCTTCACTTCCATATGTTAAAACTGGTAAAACAATACTGTCATGCAGTAACTTTTTCACTTCCATGCTCACTTCCCTGTTTCTTACCACTATTCTCAAAGAACCAGCAACCTTTTTTCCTTGTTGTACCCTTTCAAGAACTTCACCCTCTAAACTTCCATCCTTGCTCATCGCATTACCCAAGTACTTAAATGCACTCACATTCTCCATTTCCTCCTCGTCCAACCTCAATGTACATTCAGTGACTTCATCTCTCTCAAAGACAATAACTTTACTCATCCCTACATTCACTTTTAGATTCTATTTCTTACACACTCTCCCAAACTCATTCACCAAGCCTCGCAGCTCCCCTTCGTCTTCACTTAACAACACAAAATCATTTGCAAATGACAGTACAGGGTGTTTCCAAACACTGCCCTCTCTCTTTAGGGCCATTCCAGCATCCACTGCCCTACCCTGTATCTCTTTTATAACCCCATCCATATACAGACTGAACAACCATGGAGACATGACAAATCCAATCCAACTTTCAAACAGTAATATGCACTCAGTTCACTGTCCACATGCATTGCAGCTTTAGCACCCTCATACATACTCTTCACGGCACTCAACAACTTCCCATTTACTCCTTATATTTTGAATACTTTCCACAATTCTTGTCTATCTATCCTGTCATATGCATTCTCCAAATCCATGAAGGCTGCATACAACTTCTACTCCATCAATTCCCCTGGCTTTCCCCAATTTGACTTTTTTCATTGCTTCCACAACTTCATCCTACTGATTTCTTCCTCTCTTTTCACATCCCTCCTTCTCCCAGCCATTCCCCAGCCAATATACTTGCATTATTTTCATTCTATATGTTCAACAATGCCTTAAAGTGTTCTCTCCATCTGTTCACTTTTTCTCCCTTCTCCACTAGTAATCCACCATTTTTATCTTTCACTTCCCAACTAACTTCTTTGGCACCCTGTCTAACTCCCTTTATCTCTTTCCAGAAAATTTTCTTACATTCCCTTCACTTTACACTCAAATTCCTTCCAAATTCCTCATCCACTCTCTTCTTACTTTCTCTTACTAATCTTTTCACCACTCTCTTCCTCTCTACATATAACTCTCTTCCATCTCACAACTTCCTCCACAACCCTGTGTCTCATTCACTCACTATATGCTTTCTTCCTTTGTGCCACAGCCTGTCTCACCTCTTCATTCCACCATGCTGTTCCTTGCGCCCCCTTTCAGCTTCTCTTCACCCCACACACCACCTCACATTCTGCACAGATTTCTTCTGTGAGTATCTTGCACACATCGTCCAGGTCCCCCATCTGCTCCAAATCATATTTACTCAAATGCTCTTCCACTCCTTTCTTATAGTCTGCCTTTTTTTCCATCCTCTTGTAACCTTTCTACCCTCCTTGTATGAACAACTTCTCCTGTCCTTCCCTTCTTCTATTCCTCCATTTCATTTGAACCTTGGCTTTCACCACAACCAAGTGGTGGTCAGAAAGTCTACTCCCCCAACCTCTATATGCTCTTGCATCCATTACACCCTTTCTCATTCTATCATCCACACACACATAATCAGTCACTGCCTTCTGTTCATTCAGTTCACGATCCACCCATCTCATCTCTCGCCACGTACACCTGTGGATCATTTTGTGTCTGAAGAGGGTATTGGCTACCACCAACCCCCTCCAGGCACACATGTCCACTACAGCACTGCCATTCTCATCCACTTCTGCAGGCACACCCCATTCACCAACTACTCCATCCACCTTCACATTCCCTACTTTTCCATTCATATCTCCAATCAAAAACACTCACATTCCTTTCAAACTTTTCCAAGCACGCCTCCACATTTGTCCAGAATTATTCTTTCACTGCTTGCACAATCTTGCGTTGGTGCCATACACACACACACACACACACACACACACACACACACACACACACACAATCGCCCACATTTGTCGTCCAACTTTCAATCTTACCTACACAATCTTTGTGCCAACTGATCCATACTCTCTTATATTCTCCTTCCATCTCTTGCACACAACAATACACTCTCTTTCTTTTGCTCTCTCATTCTCACCCACTCAAGGACATATACCCCATCCATAATTCCATTCTCTCACCCTCTCACCTCCCCATTTAGTTTCAGATAATCCACATACACCCACTTTTGAACCCTCAAGCACCTGGACAGTCTCTTTCACCTCATCATTTGCACCCCTAACTTTCCATATCGCAATCTGTACCATGTCCTTTGTCTGGTCCTTAGTCGTAACCTGTTGGTCAGCCCTGGTCCGAAGCTTCTTGTTTGTATTTTTAGTTACTGTAGTTGTTTTCCGGGGAGGGGCACTAACCCTCCGCCAACCCACTTTGTTGTCACATACGGAACACGTGTTGGTTAGTTATAAGGTTACCGCCCAGCGCTGTCAATGATTTCCTGGTTTACAGGAAATCATTTGGTTTGCCACTCAATGTAGAGCTACCCTAAAATCAAAGTACCCGGTATCGCCACACTAAACGGGTGGATGATGAGCACCCCCACCTACAGAAAAAAAAAAAAGCCTACTGTACATCCCACAGACCTACAGTATATCTAGTTAGTTAGTAACCTATTATAACATAGCAGTGATGCAAGGCTGTAGATGGTTGGCTGCCAATAGTCCTGGGAGGCACAACAGTATGAATGAAATGAGACTACAAGCTTGGTAGGTAGCTACGCAGTCATCACTCTTTGGCAGGAAATTGCCACACATACTGGTAAATTCTATGCTGAGACTTGCACACTGCTACAAATCTTATTACACATCACAGACTCTTTTCTCCAAGCAGATTCCACCAACAAGCAGTTAGCTAGTTTTTGGCACTTGGCTTACGTTCCAGTTCTTACAAAACATTAGCTGTACCATGGCCAACCTCAACACTCAGATTCCTTAAGAGGAAGCAGAGCGTCATTTATATGATGTGCATTTATTTGTGATGCAAGGCTTACAACTTTCAAATTCAGTTAAATAAATTCTATCTATTGCCAGATCCCATAATCCCATAAGGGGTGGCCATTTGACTTTGAGTTATTTGTTTTACAGGGAGGGGCACTAACCCTCCATCAACGCACTTGTTGACACATAGGGAGCATGTATGGTTTGGTTATATGGTTACCACCCAGAGTTGTAAATGGTTTCTTGGCTTACAGGAATGGTTTGTCACTCAATGTAAAGCCACCTGTAAAGGAAAGAAAAGCAATAAGAAGTGACAGGAAAGATGGGAGGAATAGGAAGAGAGGAGGGCAGGCACAAAAAGAATGATAAAGGTAGTAGGCAGCACTACATCAAGTGAGTGGATGATGGCTGCCATCACCTACCACTTATTAATTGTGGTATATTCCTGCCACTACCAAATGACTTTACTCAACTCGGGAGACTCCCCCCTCCCCTCTTAGTAGAGGGGGTTAATTAGAGCTGTATCTACTCCCTTCAGTTCAAAATGTCTTCACTTAGTTACCATATATAAAGCTATCTAGCAACAGCAAGAATAAATCATCAAATAAATGAATCAGTTAACCTCTAACAATGCAAAAAAAAAAAAAAGTAGCACTACTGATGTTTAATGATGACTGATGAGGAAAACTGTTAAAAGAGTATAATAGTATCCTTATATCAAGTAATGTACACCTATTTCACAGACTTAACCAGTCACAGATTGCTTATTCTTACCAACATACTTACACAAGATCCACATACCACAAAGCATAGCTACTAAAATGGAACAGCTCTCATATTACAACATGAACTTTAAAATAAACATTAGGGGTAAAAATAATCTTTCCTCAAAATCTGCCAATTCGCACACACACACACACACTAAATAATATCATCTGAAAGTTACGAGAATACAATGAAAAAGATCATGTGAGTAATGCAGTTATGAGGCTGGGAATGTCTTTTGGCACAGCAGGGCTTTCATGACTTTGTTTTGTATCGCCCTTTTCTACAGCAATTTATTGTCTTACAACTTACCATTCCCTTCTGTGCTATTAAAATGATTAATATGCTGATACACTATATTTTGCACAAATAATGAATGAAAGGATATTAACCAGCTGTATGCAGATATAAACTGGTAGTACTGTGCTGTAGTACAGCTGACAATTTACCATTCCCTTCTGTGCTATTAAAATGATTACAATGTTAATACACTATATTTTGCACAAATAATGAATGAAGGGATATTAACCTGCTGTATGCAGATATAAACTGGCAGCACTGTAGTATATTGCTGTAGCTCTGGGTTCATATGGAATATGAACCTTTTGGACTTCAGGATGAAGCTGCACTTCTCCAGCAGTCCATCACCCTCCTTCTGGGGGTAGGAGTTCATGGATATTTGTCTATTTGAGCAGAAGAGCTCCTCACTCATATCACTGCCATCCAGTGAAGGCATCCCTCTTCCAGAAAAAAAAAAAAATAGAAATAAAAATAAAGGAGGATGGGCTGCAAAAGAGCTTCCTTTGCTTATAAGATATGAGAATAATGTATGACCCCAGATCTCACCTTGACATCTCTATACTTGATGACATATTCTGAATTGCCCTCGTCAGTGAAGCGTATCTGGTACTCGATGTCATTTAGGTCCACAACGGTGCCTTCAAACCATAGTGTGGACCCCGGCCATCGCGCCATCACCCGATCATTCACTTTAAACTTTCCCATGGCTACCCTGCAACAAATGGAAATACTAATCAATAAATGATGCCAAAGGTGAGGGATGGGGGGAAGTACAATAGGTGAGGGATGGGGGGAGGTACAATACAGTAAATGAATCAGGGTGGTGTGAGTTGGAGGAAAAGCAGCCTGATGGAAGACATCAGGGTGACATATGTGGACACCACCTCTGGGATGAAGGCATCTGGCTGTACGAAAACAGACAGTATACAGTAACAGCCAATCCCACTTTACCCCCTTGGAGGTACAGAGGCCCAAGACTAGGCTACCAAGTCTAGTTAACTGAAATGCTCAAAGACCAGGCTACTGCCATATGCGGGAAAAAATTACACAAACTAATACAATTATTCATACTAGCAACATAAGCCCATCTCCTGCCCCATTTTTCGGCACACATACATCCACCCACAAAAGTCCAACCCCCTCACCCTGCCAGCTCATCCACCCACCCACCCTCACTGCAGTACACACCCATCCACTCACTCTGGCCACCCAAACCAGCCACTCACCCACCAAGACACACTAGTAGGATGAACTGCAAGTTTACACACACACACACACACACCAGCTCTTATAGCAGCCTAGCTATAGAGAAGCATAGTCCTACAAATACTGTACAGTAGCCTTCACTGCACATAGTTCCCCTCCATTCTTCTCCCCCTCTTTGGCATTAAATGATCTTTTTTTTCTTTCTCATTTCAATTATTCCAGTTATTCCCGTTCCAAAGCTCCCTCTCCGATGATAATTACTGATAATTCCCTTGTTTCTCATCAATTAACTTACTTTTTTTCTCTCACTCTTTCCCTGATACTAATCCTTGTGCTTTTTCAATTTAATGACTCCCATTCTTCCCATACTTCCTTCCCTTTTCCTTCCTCCCATGCCAAATACCTGTATTTGTATTCCCTTCTTTCTCATCATTCACCTTCCTCTCCATCCTTCTCCATTACTCTGATGCTGGTTGCTTGTCCTTTTTCAGTTTACTATTCCACTGCTTAATTTATCCCCTCTTTATCTTCACTTTCCTCCCTTGCACAAACTCCCCTCTCCTTCCCTCTAAATAATTTCATACTTTCTGATTACCTGCATTTAACTTCCTCTATTTGCCACAACCAGTATTAAACTAAATGTGTGTGTGTGTGTGTGTGTGTTTTAATTGAGGTGAAGATGCACTTGACAGGTTGGTAATGACTGGCTGAATGCTTCATGTCTGAATAAAATTGCTGTATTTCGGATTATTACTAGGTTTTGATTCACTATCTATCTATCTATCGCCAGACGCCTTAATCCCGTAAGGGGTAGCCACAAACAATCGCCTCCATGTCGCTCTTTCCCCCACCCTTTCACTGCCCTGCTCCCAGCTCACACCCTCTTCTCTCCTATACCTCTCCATTCCATCCCTCCATCTCATCCTTGGCCCTCCCTCCCTCTCCCCCACTCCACTTCACTCACATATACTCTCCTCAGTCTCTCACTCTCCATCCTCTCCACATGACCAAACCACTTTAATGTGTTTCTCCTAACGCTTCCTATCACATCCACACCACAACGCTCCTTCACTTCCTCATTTGTCAGTCTGTCTCTCCATGTGACTCCACATGCTCCTCTCAAATAACTCATTTCCACTGATCTCACTCTTGACTTCTGTCCCTCCAATAGGGTCTAAACTTCACTTCCATACATTAGAATTGGTATCACAATACTGTCATGTAGTAGCTTTTACACTTCCATGCTCACTTCCCTGTTTTTTATCACAGCTTTCAAAGAACCAGCAACCTTTCTTCCCTGCTGCATCCTCTCAAGCAATTCACCCTCTAAACTTCCATCCTTACTCATCACACTATCCAAGTACTTAAATGCACTCACATTCTCCATATCCTCCCCATCCAGTCTCACTGTACATTCACTGACTTCACCTCTCTCGAAGACCATCACTTTACTCTTCCCTACATTCACCTTTAGATTCCATTTCTTACACGCTCTTCCAAACTCCTCTACCAAGCCCTGCAACTCCCCTACGTCTTCACTTAACAACACAGTATCATCTGCAAACAACAGTACAGGGAGTTTCCAAACATTGCCCTCTCTCATTAGGGCTGCCCCAACATCCAATGCCCTACCTTGTATTTCTTTTATAACCCCATCCATATACAGACTGAACAACGATGGAGACATGACACATCCTTGTTTCAATCCAACCTTCAAATGGAAAAATTCACTCAGTTCACCACCCACACGCATTGCAGCCTTTGCACCCTCATACATACTCTTCACGGCTCTCAACAACTTCCCATCTACTCCATATATTCTTAATACTTTCCACAATCCTTGTCTATTCACCCTGTCATATATGCTTTCTCCAAATCCATGAAGGATACATACAACTTCTTTCTCTTCTCTAGAAACTTTTCCCTTAAGGCTCTAAGAATGAATATCTGATCTACACAACCTCTTCCCTTCCTAAAACCTCCCTGTTCTTCTCCAGCTAATTCCTCTGTTATTTCCCTAACTGTCAATAAGTATCCTATCATATACTTTTCCTATTACACTAAGAAGGCAAATGCCCCTATGATTACTACACACTTCTTTTTCCCCTTTTCTTTTGTACAGGGGAATAATTATACCTGACTTCCAATCCTCCGGGACCCCCTGGGGGTAGGGGGTTTTTCAAGAATTCTCCCCCAGTATCCCTGCTTGTCGTAAGAGGCGACTAAAAGGGTTGGTGATGGGTTAGTGCCCCACCCTGCTAAAACAACTAACTAAAAATACAAACAGGAAGCCTCGGACCAGGACTGACCAAAAGTTGACGACAAAGGAATGGACAAAGGACGAGATTAAGATTGCGACCTGGAATGTGAGGGGTATGAATGATGAGGTGAAAAAGAGAGAGATTGTACAGGTGCTTGAGAGTGCGAAAGTGGATATATGTGGAATAACTGAAACTAAATGGCGAGGTGAGAGTGTGAGAGAATGGGAATATGGATGGGGTATATGCGCAGGAGTGGGTGAGAATGAGAGAGCGAAAGAGGGAGTGTGTATTGTTGTGAGCAACAGGTGGAAGGAGAATGTAAGAGAGTATGGATCAGTTGGGTCAAGGATTGTGTGGGTAAGAGTGAAAGTTGGTCTACAAATGTGGGCAATTGTGTGCGTGTATGCGCCAACGCAAGATCGTGTAAGTAGAGTGAGAGAAGAGTTTTGGACAAATGTGGAAGCCTGCTTGGAAAAGTTTGAAAGGAATGAGAGAGTGTTTCTGATTGGAGATATGAATGGAAAAGTAGGGAATGAGAAGGTGGATGGAGTGGTTGGTGAGTGGGGTGTGCCTGCAGAGATGGATGAGAATGGCAGTGCTTTAGTGGACATTTGTGCTGGGAGGGGGTTGGTGGTAGTTAATACCCTCTTCAGGCACAAAATGATCCATAGGTATACATGGCGAGTGGTGAGAAGAGAGGACGGGGGAATGAATGAACGGAAGGCAATGATTGACTATGTGTGTGTGGATGAAAGGATGAGAAGATGTATAATGGATGCAAGAGTATATAGAGGTTGGGGGAGTGGACTTTCTGACCACCACTTGGTGGTGGCCAGAATCAGAGTCCAAACAAGATGGAGGAAGAGAAGAAGGGAAAGACAGGAGGAAGTATGTGTTACAAGGAGGGTAGAAAAGTTACAAGAGGATGGAATAAAGGCTGAATATAGAAGGGAAGTGGAGGAGCGATTGGGTAAATATAGATTGGAGCAGATGGGGGACGTGGAGGGTGTGTGCAAGGTATTCACAGAAGAAATCTGTGCAGCATGTGAGGTGGTGTGTGGGGTGAAGAGAAGACGAAAGGGGGTTCAGGGAACAGCATGGTGGACTGAAGAGGTGAGAGAGGCTGTGGCACAAAAGAAGAAAGCATATAATGAGTGGATGAGGAACAGGGGCGACGAAGAAGCTGAGAGACGGACGAGAGAGTTATATGTAGTGAGGAGGAGAGAGGTGAAAAGATTAGTAAGAGAGAGTAAGAAGAGAGTGGATGAGGAATTTGGAAGGAATTTGAGTGCAAAGTGGAGGGAATGTAAGAAAATGTTCTGGAAGGAGGTAAAGAGAGCTAGACAGGGTGCCAACGAAGTCAGTGGGGGTGTGAAAGATAAAAATGGTAGATTACTAGTGGAGAAGGGAGAAAAAGTAAACAGATGGAGAGAACACTTTAATGAACTGTTGAACATAGAGAATGAAAGTAATGCAAGTATAAGTGGCTGGGGAATGGCAGGGAGAAGGAGGGTTGTGAGAAGAGAGGAAGAAATCACCAGGATGGAAGTGGTGGAAGCAATGAAGAAAGTTAAAATGGGGAAAGCCCCAGGAATTGATGGAGTGTGTGGTGAAATGCTGAAGCATGGGGGAGAGATAGTAATAGAATGGATGTGGAAGGTGTGCAGATTGGCTTGGGAGGAGGGTAGAGTCCCGGAGGATTGGAAGTCAGGTATAATTATTCCTCTGTACGAAGGAAAAGGGGAAAAAAGCAGTGTGTGGTAATCATAGGGGCATTTGCCTTCTCAGTGTAATAGGAAAAATATATGGTAGGATACTTATTGACAGAGTTAGGGAAATTACTGAGGAATTAGTTGGAGAAGAACAAGGAGGTTTTAGGAAGGGAAGAGGTTGTGTAGACCAGATATTCATTCTTAGATCCGTAGTGGAAAAGTTTCTAGAGAAGGGCAAGAAGTTGTATGCAGCCTTCATGGATCTGGAGAAAGCATATGACAGGGTGGATAGACAAGGTTTGTGGAAGGTATTAAGAATATATGGAGTGGATGGGAAGTTGTTGAAGGCAGTGAAGAGTATGTATGAGGGTGCTAAGGCTGCAGTGCGTGTGGATGGCAAACTGAGTGAATCTTTCCATTTGAAGGTTGGATTGAAACAAGGATGTGTCATGTCTCCATGGTTGTTCAATCTGTATATGGATGGGGTTATAAAAGAGATACAAGGTCGGGCAGTGGATGTTGGAGCGGCCCTAGTGAGAGAGGGCAGTGTTTGGAAACTACCTGTACTGTTGTTTGCAGATGATACTGTGTTGTTGAGTGAAGACGAAGGGGAGCTGCAAGGCTTGGTAGATGAGTTTGGGAGAGTGTGTAAGAAACGGAATCTAAAGGTGAATGTAGGGAAGAATAAAGTGATGGTCTTCGAGAGAAGTGAAGCCAGTGAGTGTACAGTGAGATTGGATGGGAAGGAAATGGAGAATGTGAGTGAATTTAAGTACTTGGGCAGTGTGATGAGTAAGGATGGTAGTCTGGAGGGTGAAGTGCTCGAAAGGGTGCAGCAGGGAAGGAAGGTTGCTGGTTCGTTGAAAGCAGTGATAAGAAACAGGGAGGTGAGCATGGAAGTGAAAAAGTTGTTACATGACAGTATTGTGATACCAACTCTGACATATGGAAGTGAAGCTTGGACCCTGTTGGAAGGACAGAAGTCAAGAGTGAGAGCAGTGGAAATGAGTTATTTGAGAGGAGCATGTGGAGTCACATGGAGAGACAGACTAACAAATGAGGAAGTGAAGGAGCGTTGTGGTGTGGTTGAGGACGTGATGGGAAGCGTTAGGAGAAACACGTTAAGGTGGTTTGGGCATGTGGAGAGGATGGAGAGTGAAAGACTGACGAGGAGAGTGTATGTGAGTGAGGTGGAGGGGGCGAGAGGGAGGGGGAGGCCGAGGATGAGATGGAGGGATGGAGTGGAGAGGTATATGAGAGAGGGGGGTGTGAGTTGGGAGCGTGGTAGTGAAATGGCAGGGGACAGAGTGACATGGAGGCGATTTGTTTGTGGCCACCCCGTTCGGGATTGAGGCGTCTGGCAATAGATAGATAGACTTCCAATCCTCCGGGACTCTACTTTCCTTCCAGGCCAATCTGCACACCTTCCATATCTATGCTGTTACTATCTCTCCCCCATACTTCAACATTTCTCCACACACTTCATCAATTCCTGGGGCTTTCCCCATTTTAACTTTCTTCAGTGCTTCCACAACTTTCATCCAACTGATTTCCTCCTCTCTTTCCACACCCCTCCTTCTCCCCGCCATTCCCCAGCCATTTATACTTGCATTACTTTCATTCTCTATGTTCAACAATTCATTAAAGTGTTCTCTCCATCTGTTCACTTTTCTCTCTTCTTCACTAGTAATCCACTATTTTTATCTTTCACTCCCCAGCTAACTTCTTTGGCACCCTGTCTAACTCTCTTTACCTCTTTCCAGAACATTTTCTTACATTCCCTCCACTTTACACTCAAATTCCTTCTGAATTCCTCATCCACTCTCCTCTTACTTACTAATCTTTTCACCTCTCTCCTCCTCTCTACGTATAAATCTCTCTTCCGTCTCTCAACTTCTTCAACGCCCTTGTTCCTCATCCACTCACTATATGCTTTCTTCTTTTGTGCCACAGCTTCTCTCACCTCTTCAGTCCACCATGCTATTCCCTGCACCCCCTTTCGTCTTCTCTTCACACCACACACCACCTCACATTCTGCACATATTTTTTCTGTGAATATATTGTACACACCTTCCACATCCCCCACCTACTGCAATCTATATTTACTCAATCACTCCTCCACTTCCTTTTTATATTCTGCCTTTTTTCCATCCTCTTGTAACTTTTCTACCC
>JAGKTI010002440.1:56397-67086 GCA_018397915.1 Birgus latro
CACCACCCTCACAAAAGGACAAAAACTACCAGGAAACCCAAACACAAACCACCGGTATTTGAAACGGGGGGAGGCGGGGGGGGGGGGGGCAGAGAGAGAGAGAGAGAGAGAGAGAGAGAGAGAGAGAGAGAGAGAGAGAGAGAGAGAGAGAGAGAGAGAGAGAGAGAGAGAGAGAGAGAGAGAGAGAGAGAGAGAGAAAGAGAGAGAGAGAGAGAGAGAGAGAGAGAGAGAGAGAGAGAGAGAGAGAGAGAGAATCTTAGTAGAGGAAAATTATCGTAAACCATTCTCTTATAGCACGGGCGAGGGCGGGAGACCACAAACTCCCCACTCTTTCTCCTGCATTATCAAAATCTGAGTTATGAGGAGCTAATAATACTTCTAACCACCCCATGTTCCAGCCTCTGCCACACGCAGTGAATACCACCGTTGGTACTCAGTATGACAAAGGATACAGTATCACCGTATCAACAACATCCTCACACCATTTTCCTTTATATCACCCCACTATCACACCACTATCACCTTCACCGCCATTACTTCATCTTTAATAAAAAAAAAAATAAAAAAAATAAAAACTTCCCCATTACCGTACTTCAACTCTTCACGGTACAAAAACACTTTCATCCACAGCAATATTCCCTTACTGTAAAAAGAACATAATTATCATCCTAACTTACATGCTAATTCTTTATCCTCACTGCTTGAAACAATACAAACAAGTACACACACCCCAGCGCACGAACCAGCACATACTTTGGTGCACATTTACACCAAACGCGCCAGACACGCGTTGGCACACTTGAATATTGATCGTGCCGCTGTTGCTCTGTGCATAAGCTCCTCAGCACTACAGACAGAATCTTCAGCGGTATCAGGGTCTGCCCTATTTACAGAAAATATCAGTTAAAAAAACAAATGACTGTGTTTTCAATTTTGAGAGAGTTAGAAAGGAAAATTAAATACTCTCACTGTAAGAATGAATGTAGCGTGGGTAACGGCAGATCTTTCCATACACACACAAACACACCAACTAAACGCAACAAATACATCCTCTCTCTCTCTCTCTCTCTCCTCTCTCTCTCTCTCTCTCCACGAATTATAAGAAAAAACGAACAAGTGCATTCAGTACTGTCATGCAATACAAAGCCCCCTGGCAGATGATAACCATACGTATGTAACTGACCTTGGGAGTAGATGGCTGATTGTTCCGCGCGACATACCGTCGTTGGATGGGGAACTACTGTGTGAAGTTATATCAGAATCTGTCCATACATGTGGAAGTTACACAGCGGACACGAAATTGAAGACGGACAGCACCTGACCTTGTTTGAGCTCCAAGTGTGACCTTGACCTTGGGAGATGGCTGGTTGTTGCGCGCGACACACCCTTATGGTACAGTATGGGGAACGATTATGTGACGTTATATCAAAATCTGTCCATGCATGTGGAAGCTACAGAGCAGACACGAGACAGAACCGTGCAAGCCTATAGTTCACCTCGGTTTCACCGGCAGAAGACTATAATAAACCTCTCACAACACGCCTGAGCCTCCAGTATCAGTCAGCTATATTCAGACGTGCAGTGTGGCCTACGTCCTTTGTGTAAGAGGCAGGGATACTATGGAAAGGGAGAGCTACGGGTACAGGTAGAGCTGGTGTATTTATTCTTTTCACATAACAACCCCCCCCCCCACTAATTTGATCATACACGAGTATTTACACGTACGAGTATGCTCTCTCTCTCTCTCCCTCTCTCTCTCTCTCTCTCTCTCACACACACACACACACACACAGATGGAAGTCTCCTCTTAACACCTTCAGTAGGAGAGAGATCTTACGATAAATCATAATTACCTGATTAACCAACACAAACCTGTAGGTGACTGAATACAACCTGATCAGACTGCAAACAAACCAGTGTCAGTAATCTATAAGGGACGCAAACTTCAAAGTATAAACGAAATGGACACTTCCGGGACAGCTGACATCACATGACGTGTGTCTTAATTCCTTTACAATAAAAAAAATCTTCCTTAAACTTAGTAAAACAGCTGTGACTTGGGAAGAGCAGATTAAAATACAATGTAGTCTGACTGACTTCAGCAAATTAAAATACCTACGTGTAGTCTGACTGGCTTGGGAGGAGCAAATAAAAATATAATGTAACCTTCCTGACTTGGGAAAGCAAATTAAAATACAATGAAACCGGACTGAGCTGGAAACAGCAAATTAAAATTCAGTGTAACCTGACACCCTCACACCCACAAGCAAACTATCATTATACAGTATACCTTACCCACCCAGCGGTTGATATCAGGAGAGGTTTAAAACAGAAGCGACGCTCAACCCTGCTCTTATCTTATGCACAGTTATCCGCTGCCGTTAACTGCCAACTAATCCACGGCCCTCATCCGGGATGTGTTGTATCCGTACACTCACTTATCGTGCAGCACTCTGGTTTCAATTGAAAATAAAGTTTAACTTCAGTACAGCGTTTCCCTAATACATAGTTAGGGGAGAACTTTCGTAATTCTGCGGTTAACAAGATTACTTATATTAATGGGACGTGTACGGGATGACCTTCTCGCATTGCTACATTTCATGTGGGTGACCTGTTTCACCCACATAAAACATACCAATGCTCATATAGCTATGTTCACACTATCCAGTATCATAGACATTTACGAAGTATATGAAATATTTCAACAAGCATGTCTCTCTCTCTCTCTCTCTTGCTCGGGGAGGAAAGATCACAATGACCCGCAAGACTGGGAGGGTGGCTAGACACCTTCAAGGGATTGGGAAACAGCTCCTCCCCTCTTCTCTTTCAGGTCTTGGTAGGGAAACTTTCTCGTGAAACTTGCTGTTGCTTTGTGTGTGTGTGTGTGTGTGTGTGTGTGTGATATCTTTCGAGAAATCACTTTTTAATGGAAGAAATAATGAACAGTGAACGTCAGAAGTGAAACTTGTCCATCTAACAACATTTGAGACTAGAAAGCACTCACAGAGCAAATACCTCCGCCAATGCCATTAAAATGAATCCCAGATTCGGATCCGTGGAGGTATTGTGTGGAATACATACGACCCGGATCCGCCCCCAAATTTAATCAATTGTTCCTTGACCCCTTCCCCACTCTTCCACAAAATTTTACTGAAATTCACGCAGAGCTTTTGGAGATATTGTGTGGGATGCATAGTATCCGGATCAGCCCCCAAATGTAATTAATTCTTTCTTCTTGGACCATGGCCCACTTCAACAAAAATTCATTGACAAGTTTTGGAGATATTGTGCGGGATACTCCGGATGCGTCCTAAAATGTATTCAATTCTTTCTTGGCCCACCCTTCCACAAAATTTCATTGAAATTCATTGAGAACTTTTGGATGTATCCTGTGGACAGACAAACATAGGTGAATACATAACCTCCTCCAACTTCGTTGGCGGAGGTAAAAATCCATACAATATCATTTATACGGCTACTGGGCTTCACTTTTCCACTCCAGTACATCACTCGCAGGTAAGATGGCTGGCATCAAACGTGATAAGACATAGCCTACCGGTAATAAAAATAAAACAAATGCACACAGCTATAGTAAAAATAAAAATAAACAGCTATCGTAAACCAAATGCACAGCTATCGTACGGTATAAATAAAACAAATGCAGTTATTGTAAAATAAATGCACACAACTATGGTTAAAAAATGCACACACCTATCGTTAAAAAAATGCACAAATATAATTTTGCAGTAGACTAATTAGGAAGACTGAATGATGCGTGACAAGAAATATCATCAACCAAGACCACACGAGCATGTGACTGAACAAATATAAGCTAATGTTAACTTTTAAAGGGCACTAAGGTATTTTGTTCTTGCTACCGCCGTACGATTTTATTCAGCTGAAAGAAACCCTTGCCCTTCCTACTGAACAAATAACATAATAGCGCCGAGTGATAAGGTTCAATGAGTGGTGGACTAGAGGCGGTGTCTAGCGAGTTAGTGAGACCACCTGCGCCAGTGAGTGCGTGAGTGAGTGTGAGCAAGGGAATGTGGTGAGGGCAGCGACCGTGCGGCGTGATATTCTGTACCGGAGGGCAGGATGGCTGGGCTGGGGGGAGGCCAGTTTAAGTGTAGCAGACGCGCATTCTTACGTGTCATCCACCCCTACCTACCCTGCCCTGCTCTCCCCCAACCTGAATTTCGTATTTCCCTCCTCCATCATTTTACGTGTGTCCTTCCTCTTCCTCATGTCTTTATTTTCTTCTCTTCACACGTCTACTCGTACATGTACTACTACTACCACTCTCTCTCTCTCTCTATCACTTCTTCCTCCTCTACCACTTCCCTTGTGCTTTCCCTCCCCCCTCTCTCTCTCTCTCCCCAACCCTCATGTTTCTCCTCTCTTATCATTCTCTCACGTACGGCAGGTTCTCTTTTCTCCCCCAGTCTTCACGTCCACTCTTTTTCTCACGTCTCATCTTTTCCCTCTCTCACTTCACTCCTTCAAATCCTCCTCTCATCCTCCACAATACTGCCTCTCCTCAGTCTCCCGTACCTCTTCTTATCTCCCTCCTGTCTCATAATATATCTCTCTTCTCCGACCATCACATCTTCTGCATTCTTTACATCCTCTCGACTCCCCTCTCCCCAATTCTCTCTCTCTCTAATCTAATCTATTTATTCACATACTTTTTTCCCTACTCTCCATTCTTAAGTTTCGTTCTCTTAGATTTTACGCATCTATTTGTCTCAAACTTCATGTGTCTGTTCTTTCAAACAATGAGCAGCCTACTTTCTTTTTCTTTACATCCCACAAAAAATAATAAATAAAAAACTCTCTTCTCTCCAAGATCAGCTTTTTTATAACCTACCCTCTCCTATCTTCCTCCTCCAACCGCTCTCCCCCCCTCTGCTCTGCCCTTCTTCTACACCCTTCCTCTCTTTATCAGGGAGTAGGGATGGTTGTGAACAGGGAGTGGCAGGGGAGGGAAGGGGGTAACCAGGGAGGGGGAGGGCAGGGAACTTAGGGGAAAGGGTAATTTAGAGGCTATTACAGCGGTGAGACAGAGGGAGGAGAGGAGACGGGGTGATGAGGTCATGTAGGAGAGGAGCAGAGACAAGAATTTGGGCATCTACGGCCAGTGTCTGCTGGCTGCGTTGTTGGTAGCATTGTAGGCTTCATGGACACCCCTTTCCTTAGAGATATATTGCGTCTATTACCGTACACCTTGACATATCCTTTTATGTAATTTATATATTTTTAACACCGCCACAGCTTGCCTCAGTCAAGTACAAGATAATAAAAATGTGTAATATGCAAAATAGATAGCTGTGAAAGAGATGCTGTGAAGTGTTCAGTCTCATCTAAAATAAGGTTCTGAGAAATACACATAATCATGATAGATTTGGCTTACATGCAGCTTTTCTATGCATAAAAACTGATAAAATATATAAGTGATCCCTTGTAACTTACGCTATATACCTAGCTTATGAATATGGTTACAGTACGGTTAAGTGATACCAACTCTAACGTATGGAAGTGAAGCGTGGACCTTGCTAGAGGGACACAAGTCATGAGTGCGAACAGTGGAAATAAGTTATTTGAGAGGAGCATGTGGAGTCACATGGAGAGAGACTGACAAATAAGGAAGTGAAGGAGCGTTGCGGTTTGGATGTGGATGTGATAGGAAGCGTTAGGAGAAACACACTGAGGTGGTTTGGCCACGTGGAGAGGATGCAGAGCGAGAGACTGACGAGGAGAGTGTATGTGAGCGAGCTCGAGGGGAGGAGTGGGAGGGGGAGACCAAGGATGAGATGGAGAGAGTGGAGAGGTATATGAGAGAGGGGTGTGAGCTGCGAGCACGACAGTAAAATGGCGGGGGACAGGGCGACATGGAGGCGATTTGTTTGTGACCACCCCTTACGGGATTAAGGCGTCTGGCAATAGATAGATAGGTAGACGGTTAAGTTACCGGTACCTTTTTGCTCTACGATGTTTCTGTGAACTGAATAAAATCGTCCGTCGTAAGCTGAAATAAAATATTCTTTATTCTCCGTCAAAACATTCCTTGCGATAGCTATTGACATCTCTGGTCTTCTAGGTCTTTTCTGGGTGAAAGAAATTTATCTGGTGGTAGTATAAATCCAATGCAAAGTACGTAAGTTACATCATTTGCAACCAAAATGATAAACGCACTGTGCAGTTGCACGGTGGGCACAGCACGTGCGGGCTATGAAAAAAAAAAAATGATGAAGTAGCCAAATGAAGATATTCGAATAGCCTCTGACTTGACAGCGACGACAAACTAGCACTGGCAGCTATGACTGTTATTATTCTATATCTTACATAATCTTCTTCTTTTTCTGACTGCACCATCCCATCTGTACACACTGTTGACGTTCTTTTTAATGCTACAAAGGAAAAACAAGATGCTGGAAACTTGCATTTTCCCCCCTGAAAACTGAAGTCAAATTCAACCATACATTTCCAGATGACGTAAAACACTGCGTAAGCTGGCTATCGTATGCAGAGGTCCTGCTGACCTGCAGAATACATGAAAGACTTAATATCTTGCATTAGAGCTGGACAGAAAAGGAGTGAGAATGCGCTGTCAAACGGGTAATGCATGTCCGTTATTATGGCAGACGGATGGAAGCCGTGAGTTCAGAGCTCTTTCTAGAATGACACAAGGTAGACTTAGTATAACTGTCTTTCACTGATTAGCATACAATGGGATTATGAAATTCTCTTTAAATGATTCCTAAAAACTTGACTTATGGGCGGGTAACGGTTAAAGGCGTTACCAGGTCTTGCTTTTTGCGCGCGCGCGCTGTAAGGAAGTACTGTACAAATCAAAGCTAAATCTGAAGAGGCGTCACTGGTACTCATCATTTCTTTCTAGAGGTGGGTAGGAAGGAGAGGCTCTATAACAGCTTTAACAGTTGTTTTAAAAGACTCGAGTCATCATCAATAATCCTCGTCAATGCCATTACATTAGATCAGATCTGAGTGAGACATTCCTAGCACTTCTAAATACATACCCGGTATTTGGTTTGTGTATCTAGGGTGTTGATGGAATAATAAATCTCGGAATCTGATTCCTGGCCTGCTAATAAATCAGGAGACGGAAGTACTGATACACCAGTGTTTATAAATAGGCTATAGCGGCATATCAGTACTTCCGACTCTAAGTTTATACTGTAGATACCACCATGTACTATAATCACCCGATCATCACACAATATTGAGCTTCAAAGTAGGTTACGAAACCAAGACATCATCACTGAGGTTATCATGTGATCTCACCCCTAACATGAATGGAATTACGGCTGTCTGTCAGGTGTTAATCTATGCATTCTCACAGTCAAGCATTCCAAAGTCATTGAGTGACGTAGATACCGCTCCTTTGCTTCCACACATGGCTATTACAGTGGACATTGTTTTGCTGAACTCGTGTCTGAATGCCTTCCTTTTTAAGGTAGGCATGTAAAATCCTCTGTTCACACACTCTCACCACCTTTCTCCCCAACATGCTAATGCAAAGGTCACTGTCATTTTCAGTCTTCTTACAAACAACTGCCGGTAAATACTCTTTTTACGCTAACGACCTAAAAGTGCCATACCGGGTATCTCCATCCTACACCCTGAGCTGTAACAAAAAAACAATAAACAATGGTGCTAATCATAAGTGCTAGGGAAAGGATGTAGAACCGTAGTACTGCCTTTTTCTGCCACTGAGCTACTTGAAATAAGCTGCAAAAAGGACTAAAACCTCCTCTAAGTTAAGATGAATGAACTGTAGTAAACTGGAAATCCTTCTCTTTGTCTTTCCCGCTGCCCACGACCTTCAGGATTTCAAACACAATGTGTCCAGGCATCTAAAGACGATCGAACCATATCGTAACTCATTCTGCTTTACCCTCCCTTCTTTGGTATTTCTTTAATTTCTCTCTCCACTCTCTCTCCCTTCCCCCCCTCGCTCCCTCCCCCCCTCTCTCTCTGCGGGCCATGCGTGCTGTTGGAACTTATCTAAAATAATAATAATATTGATAATAACTATAATCCTATGTGCCGCGTGTTGAATATTGTATGGAGATGTAAATGATGTCAAGAAAGTGGCTTGGGTAAGGGTGGAGAGACATGGCTGCTACCGGTATTAAGACTGCCCTACCCACGGTAATTTATTCCTACACACCTGCCCAACTACCGGGTGTACGGGTGAGGGTGTAGGTTCTCGAGGTAAGGGAGTAAGGCTGGGGGTTAGAGGACGAGGAAGTAGGGGCAGGTGAGGAGATATAGGTAGGTTTAGGAGGTGAGCGAGTGGTTCAGGAAATAGAACTAAGAGTGGGGAGTCCAGGGTAAAGTGGTGGGGGGCAGTAAGTCCATGGTGGGTGGGTGAATGGGACAGG
Organism: Birgus latro; assembly: GCA_018397915.1. Lineage (NCBI taxonomy): Eukaryota > Metazoa > Arthropoda > Malacostraca > Decapoda > Coenobitidae > Birgus > Birgus latro. The sequence continues at coordinate 64,806 of JAGKTI010002440.1, forward strand.
ATAAACAAGGTGAGGTTATGTGCATGGACGTACAGAGTGAGGGTGTAGGGACAATACAGCGTGAGGAAGTACGGGTAATACATGGCAAGGGGAGGGGGTAAGGGGTAATAGGTATGGGGTGTAGGGGCAAGAGAGAACAAGTACTATACAGGGTCAAGGGGAAGAGGGTAATACGTCCGACCAGGTGGCTGACACACATATTTCACGCTACGCTGACATAATGCAACTAATGTCGAGCGTACAGCGCCTGTCATAAATATCCCGAATAACGTTTTTTTTTTTTTTTTTTGATCAACCAGAGTGTGGCCGAGCAAACCCATCAACCTCAAGCTACTGCCCCTGCAGGGCCGTCCCGTGCGGAGAACCGACGTTCCTTGCAGCTGACAGCGCTCGCCACACCAAAGACTTTTGTGGAAATTGTACCATCCTGGAGGAATCCATGGTAATCTGTATAGTTGGATGCAAGATTTTCTTAGAAAATTGGAAATGAGAACAGTACTAAGGGGAAATTACTCATCATGGAAAGAAGTGACTAGTGGAGTTCCACAGGGCTCTGTGCTGGCACCAATTATGTTTTTAGTATATATAAATGACATTGAAAGCAACATTGGAAATGGAAGTTATTTGAAAATGTTTGCTGATGCTGCAAAAATACAAAAGAAAATTACAAAAACAGACTCTTGCAGAGAGCTCCAAGAAGAATTAAATAAGCTTCATAACTGGAGCAATAGATGGCAAATGGAATTCAATGTGGACAAATACCATGTAATTAAGTTTGGTAAAAGTGGAAAAATACCAGACTGGGATTATAAACTAGGAAGTTCAACACTACACACATCATAAAAGGAGAAGGACCTAGGAGTGATATCAATAAACAGACTATCTCCGGATGACCACATCAATGAGAAAGAATGGAACAAGTATACTGTTTTTTTTTTTTTCCAACTCTTGGCATAGGCTTCACAGCCTGCTCTCAAGGCCCAGTACCGTAGTCCTCCTACATACGGTACCATACACCTCTACACGTCACTACTTCGGCGCTAACACCCATTGTCCATATTGAATACATGCTAGGGTAAAAGTTTGGTTCCCCAGTTAACTGGGGCACCATAGCAGACTCCACTTCATCTCGTAGTGACCATATGGTTACCACCCAGCGTTGTAAATGGTTTCATGGGTTACATGAAACAATTAGAATTGTCACTCAGTGTAGTCACCTGAAGTGAAAAAAGGAGTAAAAAATGACAGGAAGCAATGGAGGAGTAGGGAGAGAGATGGACAGTCACAAAAAGAGAAAATGAGAAAGAGGAAGGAAGAAGTAGCACTACATCAAGTGGATAATGGCCACTGGCTGGAGCCACCTACCACCTCGGATCACTGAAGGATACTGGTTTGGAGTACCGTAGTGCCGGTACCGTAATTGTAGTTCTCTTCTACCATCTTTACTAGTACAGGAGGTGCCGGTACTTAAATGACTAACCTCAAACAGAACGCATGTGCTGATTCTTAATGTACAGCTGCTACCATATAAGATGATATTTTGTTGACTGCTTTCGTAACACCACTTCGGCAATGATATATATACCTTCTTCATTACACTTTAGGCTAATATCTTCTTGAATGGTACTGATACAAGCTGTGTTAATTAAAAAAAAAAAATACGAACAACATACAAATGAATAATAAGGTGCAATATGCTAAATAAATCGCCAAGAAAGAAAAGCTGCGAAGACTCCAATGCCAACAAGAAAAGCGTTCAAAGTCCAACGTCAGACTGGATACAAAGCAAAGCAGAGTTATTTAGCTGACATCCGTAACAATGCTTGTACATGTTTTTTCCCAGTAAGTCGAGTAAAATCATCTGACAGTAGGTAAAAAATAATAAATCAGACGTCTTCATACAGGAGTTAAAGAAAGTGATTCTTGCTCCTACAACTGGACGGTCTAACTCAGGTGGAAAAGTAAAAACTGTTTAGTGATGGCAAAATGGAGAGAGAGAGAGAGAGAGAGAGAGAGAGAGAGAGAGAGAGAGAGAGAGAGACTGGTAAAAAGATAAAAATAAATGGTCATCTTTCTCAAGGTATAAAGGGCCTTCTCAATGATAATACAGCAACCACGTGTAGCTACATCTCACTTTAGCGCGCTACGTACGCACACAAACATACACATACACATTATCATAATTAACATCAGCAGATTTACTTCGTCACTGATTTATTTGGTGGGACAGAAACAGGCAGGCGAAGTGGGGGTAAAGTAGGACACAGGAGATTAAAGGGCA
>JAGKTI010002441.1:1956-18921 GCA_018397915.1 Birgus latro
CAGGGGGGGCTGGGGCAGGAGAAGGGGGAGGGGTGTCGTTTTGTCATGCACACGTACAAATTACTTGGGGCTGTTGGGGAGGCTGTCGAAAATGAAGTCGCCTCCTGTAGCAGTCTATGTGCGAGTGGAGTTTTTGGAGCAGGTCCAATCCCAAATAGCCATCATAAGTATGGCAGGACGAGTCAAAAACGATGAAAGGATGATATTGGGAGGCTGGTTGATGAGTCTTGGGTTGTAGGGCCCGAGTTTCCCCACGAATAGGCAAGGGGCCTTCCCCCGCATCTATGAGGCGGGCTGAAGTTGGGAAAAGGGGGCCAAAAACCTTGTGGCAGGAGTAGAAATGTGTGTACAGGCAGGACCTGGCGGCTCCCGTATCTACCATAAGTCTTGCCTTGACCCCGTAGTTTCATCTTGTCATAGACTGGGGGTCGGTACTTTGAAGAGGTGGCCCCCACCACCGTGGGGAGGTGCGGGGGCGGTCATAAAAAATCCAACATCAGCTCGAGGGCTGTAATGGTATCAGCCTCCTCTGGCTCGCAACCGGAGTCAGTTTCCTCAATGAGGGGGGATTCAGGGTTCGCAGGGCTTTAATCTATTGCCAACAATGGGCGGCGCCTTGGCGGATCAGCTCTTATTGTGCGTGCCGCCTTCAGTTGTTCACGTATGTCGTGAAGTGGGCAGCGGCTGTGTCAGGGGGAAAATGAAATAAAGTATAACAAAGTATAGCTATGTGTGCTAGGAATATCTATCGAGTCGATTATTACGAGAGAATCGACTCGTGAAATCAAGTGGCGATTTCACTTTTATGCTGGCTTACTTCACCAATTCTCTAGAGTCGAGAATTAATAAACTTTCTCAACAGTACACAGCAGAGACTAAACACTCAAGTAGGCTGTATTACTGTACTGTTGGCCTCTGAGAACCCTTAACATAAAAAAAAAAAATAGTAATAATAATAATAAACAGGATCTTGGCTGGGCCAAACTCCTAGCTAGCACAACGGATTTAAAAATTAATACCAAAAGCTGACCTAAGTATCAGTCGTGATTAATATAAGGAGTTGTGTGGAGTAGCAAGAGTACTAATTATGTAGAGAAATCAAACACGACTGTTACATTTAACAAAGCTCAAGAAAACGAACTGTAAATTTATTAAATACAAGAAAATAAATTTACATTACATGAATCAATTCGAATCAAAGAAAGGGAAAGGTACTCACTGAAACACTCAGACAAATAGCTAAATAATCAAAAACTTAAGCCTAGGAAAAACAAAGGAAAATACTAATCAGTAAGGATGAGACCATCGCTAATACAGTCGATCACCGGGCTGGTGGGAGCTTCGGGAGTTCACGCTGAAACAGCCGAGACTCCTGAAATCGCTAAGAAAAGAGACCCGCTCGAGCTTTGTGCACAGCACACCCGCACTCTGAGACTATCGCTTGACGACTGACTGTGTTTTTGAGTGTCCAACGTAAGGGACGTATCAAAGAGGCGCGGCCAAGTAACGGCCAGGGAGGCAGAAGCTACAATTCAGAAATTATCGCTCAGAGGAATGCATTGTCTGTACATAAAGAAAATCACTTGCGAAAGAATGACAAAAGTTTTGAAAATCTGATGCAAATACAAGTACACAAGTGGACAGTTGAGAGAATGGCTAATTCTCATGGACTTTAGAGCTACTCGTCACTCCTGCAAAATCACTTAATGTCACGATCACTCGCGAAAGAATGATGAAAATTTTGAAAATCTGATGCAGATACAAGTAGACGAGTGGACGGTTGAGAGAATGGCTAATTCTCACGGACTGCAGAACTATTTGTCGCTCCCGCAAAATCACTTGATGTCACGATTTACAATACATAATTTCACGATGCAGAAAATATGTGACATTACGCCCCTGGAAAATCAAATTTTTCCCTGGAAAAATTTAACATTATATATATATATATATATATATATATATACACCCTAGCTCAGTCACACAAGATTCACACCAGTGTGTGCACTATCCTGTTACAGGAGAAAAACACTGTCACCTATGAGTGTAAAAACCTCGTATTTACTTTAAGAGAAGCAAGCTTGAGGGAAATACTCCGAGACGACGGTGAAAATCCTGTACTCAGGTCAAACTGAGCGAAAGTTTGCTACATTTACATTGACAACTAATTGTTATGTAGCGTGGTGTATGTGATACACGGTGTAGGTGTAACAGTTGTAGTGTAACTGTACCTACGTGTAAAGCAATAATAATACAAATTAATGCAATAATAAAGGCGACGAGGGCAGAGGAGAAGAGGTGGCAGCGTGCAGCAGAAACAATCAATGGACCTGGACATTTGCTTCACCCACCAACTGCACCTGTGGAATAAGTCAAGGTGGAGCATCAATAGTGTCAATGTGACAATTTGTACTAAATTGCAATTTTATCCACCCAGCAGTCAATCCATACACAACAGAAAGTACACTTTAGCTGAAAATCAATTGACAGCAAGTTTCGTACATATGAGGTCGCATTATTGTCTTAATAGTTCCCCTTTTTAACCTACAGCATACTTACGGGTAATAAAGGGCTCGTCGTCGGTGTCCTCGGTTGGGGTCGCCACGACTGCCCGTTTGTCATTGGTGTCCTCGGTTGGGATCTCCATGACTGCACACTTATAGCTATACTTACTATTACAAAGGACTCGTCATCAGTGTCCGTGGTTGGGATCACCGCGAGTGCCCGTTTGTCCTCGGTGTCCTCGGTGTCCTCAGTTGGGATCGCCGTGACTGCTCACTTATAACTATACTTATTTCTACAAAGGGCTCATCATCAGTGTACGTGGTTGGGATCACCGCGACTGCCCCTTCATCATTGGTGTCCTCGGTTGGGATCGCCGTGACTATGCACTTATAACTAATAAAGGTAAGTCGAGAATCCCTATGCAAACTTGGGCAGGTCACATTTTAACACCCTGCGTGGGTTTGAACACTCATGTGGATTTTGTGCATTCTCCGGGAATCCTCAGAAAGGCCCACAGCTGGAGACACACAACAAGGTAATTCAAACACAGCCTCAGATTGCCTCTGCGGGGGTCTCGAACTTCCCCCTTAATCTACGGTACATACAATATGTACAAGTCCTACACTTACAAGTAATAAGGGCTCGTCATCTGTGTCCACGGTTGGGATCGCCGTGACTGCCCATTTGTCACCGGTGTCCTTGGTTGGGATCGCCTTGACTGTGCGCTTATGAGCTACGGTACATATGTATGTACAGACCCTAGACATATTATGTCCTGTTGGGCCAATGGGCGAGACATCAGGTCTGCACCCACATTACCACTGCCCTCTCTCTCACACGACTCAGAGATTATGGGCGTGGATTCAAACGGCACAGGAAGGAAACTTTCCTGAATGGTGGTACGTCAATACACAATACAGGAGTGCACAAAACTATCTATTTCCTGTCCCATTCCTGGCCAGAAAAAGTCAGCACGGATACGGCCTTGGGTTTTCTTTTTGCCCATATGACCTCCTGATGCTGAACAATGACCCCATTCTAACACTGCTTGGTGGTAGTTCGCGGGAATGACAAACTGCAGTCGAACCTCGCCCTCGAGTGTTCGTGACTCACGGTAGAGCCGTCCTTGTTTGCGAAGGAACCTGGCTCGTCCACCCCGTGAATACTTGGTCACTTTACCCTTTTGTTTCTTCCGCACAACAGCAAGTGTCGGGTCAGACTGTTGTTCTTGGACAACATCTTGACTACAAATCAGATCTTGCGGCAATGCAATGGCCACCGGGGCAACACGATTTGGAGCCTTGGCCATAGCTCGTGTTACTGCAGCCGAAGTCTGAGTAGTGACATCTACAGTGCAACTAGACTTGGCACCTGGTATGTTACCTATAATGAGGTCAAACATAGGTTCTTGCATAACATCTGCAACTGCTGAACCTGTGTAAAAGGGTGATGCTACCTGGACATGTGCCTCAGGGAACAATCTCACTGATCCGTCAATAAGCTGAGCTTGGATCTGTCTGCCTGTATATTCTTCAGGACAAACAAGACTCTGCCTGACAGTGCAACCTGAGGAACAATTTTCTCTCAGAACATTTACAGAAACACCTCCCACAAACCATGGTTGAACAAGGAAGGCTCTGTTGCCTGTGGGAGGGCCTGTGGAGGAAGCAGCCAGCCATTGATAAGGCTGCATGGCACTCAACTCTTCAAACGTGACAGCACTTATGCCTTAGGGGTCGTACCCGAACTAGGTGCACAAGGAGTTGTACTCACCATCTGGGGAGCAGGAGCACTGATGGCCTGTGGAGGAGAGTTCATCAACTGAGGGGGACTAGTGAACTGTGCTGGTGGGGACGGCAGCATCGTGCGCCTGTTGGGGAATGAAGGCTGCGTTTGCCTCCTGCCTCCGATACACTGGGGCTGGTGCTGAAAAGGTTTGTCCCGGTTGTCGATTGCGTGGCTGATACTGCTGCTGGTTAGGGTACTGCTTGTACCTCTTCCAGTCAGGTTTCTGTGTATTCTGCCCCTGGTCCTCCTGTGATTTTCCTAGACCATGACCATTATTCAGAGAATGGCCTTGCTGTTGGGGTTCAGTCTGCAATTGCTTACCAGACTTAGCAGTATCTTTCTTACTCCATGGCTGTTGCCTACGAGTTTGGTACCCATACGCAGTAAAGAAAGCATCAGCCTTTTCCACCATTTGGTTTGCATCCTTCACTTTGCACATCTTGAGCTGGGCCATAAGCTCAGCAGGCCAGGACTTTTCCAGTTGTGTGCGCAGCACAAGGTCGATTATTCCCTCTCGTGTGCTGTGAGTCTCGTCCTTCTCCATCCACTCGCCTAGGTATCCCATGAGACGGTCAAGGAACTTTACAGCTGTCTTCTTTTCCTGGAGACACGCCTTCATGAACTGATTCCTAGCATCATCAATGGTAAGACTGTACGCTTTGATGAGTGCGGTCTTCATCATCTCATACGTGAGATTATCTCTGTGAATTCTGTGGAGAATGTCGAGGGCAGGGCCCTCAAACAAGCTAAGGAAATGAAGCCGCTTAGCTGCCTCATCCAGATCATACAGCCGTGCCATGTCTTCGGAACAAGCTATGAATGGCTCGATTCACTCGCTTTCCTTGTAAGAAGGAAGCTTGAGACGTGGAGTTGCTAAAACAGGTGCTGAGAGTGCAGTGGGGCTTGGGTTAGCTGCACCCGATGTGCCTGAAGCCAAGGAGTCTCGCTTCAGCTTCAGCACTTCAAGCTCGTGTTTGTCACATGCCTTGCACTCGGCGCGCTCGTGTTCTTCACATGCCTCGCACTCGCCACACTCGTGTTCATGTTCTCTCTCACATGTCTCGCGCTCGGCACGCTCGTGTTCTTCACGTGCCTCGCGCTCGGCACGCTCGTGTTCACGTACTTTCTCACGTTCCTCAAGCTCACACTCCTTTTCACGTTCCTCGCGCTCGCGCTCCTTCTGGCGTTCCCCGCGCTCACACTGTTCCTTTTCGAGTTCACGCCGAATTTTCTGCTCTTCACGGGCGGCATTCTCGCGTTGCTGCTCGTAATTACAGCGTGACAGGACATAACCTTTAATATCCTGGGGATTAGTAAGCCCCACATCCTTGGCTTCCTGTAGGTATGTACTAGTCTCCATGATGCTCAGACTGAGACTGAGTGACTAAAGTGAGACTGATATGCTGGCTGGTGTGCAGCAGTCTACCTGACTAAGAGTAAGTGAGTGATTTGGTAATAATTTCAAGCTAGGAGTTTATATTCTGGAATGAGGTCGCCAGATGTCAGGGGGAAAATGAAATAAAGTATAACAAAGTATAGCTATGTGTGCTAGGAATATCTATCGAGTCGATTATTACGAGAGAATCGACTCGTGAAATCAAGTAGCGATTTCACTTTAATGCTGGCTTACTTCGCCAATTCTCTAGAGTCGAGAATTTATAAACTTTCTCAACAGTACACAGCAGAGACTAAACGCTCAAGTAGGCTGTATTACAGTACTGTTGGCCTCTGAGAAAGTTAGTTTCTTCCCTTAACATTAAAAAAATAATAAAAATAATAAACAGGATCTTGGTTAGCTAGCACAATGGATTTAAGAATTAATACCAAAAGCTGGCATAAGTACTAGTCGTGGTTAATATAAGAACTTGTGCTAATGTGGAGTAGCAAAAGTGTACTAATTATGTGGGGAAATCAAACACGACTGTTACATTTAACAAAGCTCAAGAAAACGAACTGTAAATTTATTAAATACAAGAAAATAAATTTACATTACATGAATCAATTCAAATCAAAGAAAGGGAAATGCACTCACTCAAACACTCGGACAAATAGCTAAATAATCAAAAACTTAAGCCTAGGAAAAACAAAAGAAAATACTAATCGGTAAGGATGAGCACGTCGCTAATACAGTCGATCACTGGGCTGGTGGGAGCTTTGGGCTGAAACAGCCGAGACTTCTGAAATCGCTAAGAAAAGAGACCCACTCGAGCTTTGTGCACAGCACACCCTCACTCTGAGACTATCGCTTGACAACTGACTGATTTTGAGTGTCCAGCGTAAGGGACGTATGAAAGAGGCGCGGCCAAGTAACGGCCAGGGAGGCAGAAGCGATAATTCAGAAATTATCGCTCAGAGGAATGCATTGTCTGTACATAATGACAATCACTCGCAAAAGAATGACGAAAGTTTTGAAAATCTGATGCAAATACAAGTACACGAGTGGACGGTTGAGAGAATGGCTAATTCTCACGGATTTCAGAACTATTCGTCTCTCCTGCAAAATCACTTAATGTCACGATCACTTGCGAAAGAATGATGAAAGTTTTGAAAATCACATGCAAATACAAGTACATGAGTGGACGGTTGAGAGAATGGCTAATTCTCATGGACTTCAGAACTATTCGTCGCTCCCGCAAAATCACTCGATGTCACGATTTACAATACATAATTTCACGATGTAGAAAATTCGTGACAGGCTGTTACAGGCTGTGAATTCCCATGGATTGATAGTGATAAGATTTGTGTTATCTTTCTGTGGCGGCCGCTTCCTGGTGGGGTGGGCTCTTGGGAGAGCCGAGGCAGAGGCGCTTCGCGTTGGGGCTGGAAGGGATTGGGGCGGTGTGGGGGAGGGTTTCGCTGGGAACCGGCTCACGACCCCGATGTGTTGCGTGTTGGGGCGTGCTGCGAGAAGGTGGCGAATGAGCTGGACATCACGGTCCAAATTTCCTGCCGGGTCATGGATAGTGAAATGTTCCTTCAGTATGCCCGGAAGGACTCTGAGAAGAGTGTTGAATATATGCTCATCTCGGGTATTCATTTCAGCATCCGGGTATGCGGCAGTGACGAGTCGCCTAGGTTGGACCAACTTGTTGTCCAAAACACCATCATATTTTAGGGCATCTAGTTGTGAAATTGCAACAACTTTCCCTAATGACAGGGTAATAGCTTCTGTTACTATTTTTGCAAATCTGGCCCACGTGAGATCTGGGACTATTTTTGATGCTATACTAGATACTGCCTTTCCCAGGTAAGGTAGAGTGATAGCTATTTTCTGATAATCTTCCTCAAACCCAATATCAAGTAATGGCTTGACGATAGTTAAGTAATTCGTGATGTCGCATTGTTCTGGGTCGAATTTTGGTAGGGGTACATGTGTTTTGGCTGCCATTTTAAAAAAAGTTTTCCAGTCATTTTTCACAGTCCGGGTCAAGAACCACCACTAGCCACCAGTGTTATGCTACGCATTTGTTGGTTGGTTTCTCGCCCTCAAATACGCAGGCTACAGCGGGTCCCTATTCTAGAACTGGTCGGTAACTCTAAAGAGTAGGACTGGACACAAAAACAAGGCAGTAAGTATCACACACACATGTATTCCAGATATCTTCCCAAGGACAATAGTACATCAACAGATATATTACAAACTGGGTTGGTCAGGAATGGGTTAACATTTATTAACACAAGGTTTTACTTGACAGGGAGTCTGTCGCTATACTGAACTGGTAGAAGTATGGTACTATTTGTGCAACACTTATGGCACATAAAATACACTTATAATTTAAGACACAGGAATGAATCTTCTACAATTTCCCAAACCTGTATAGCACTGGACGGCACTGTATATGAGTTACGTTAACACCTGTGTCACAGACACGTGTCGGCCGGAAGTCTATCTCAGGTAGAGTCTGCCGCGTAGTGATCACTGACAGGGGGGGGCTGCGATATTCTGGCATACCCTGACTAACGTACCTGGACACTGGGGTGGGTGGAGGTTTAATGCACGAGGGGAAGGCACGATGGGAATAATATATATTTCCTTCTGTTAGTCACTGAGGTGTTTCACTCGCGTGCCTGTGGGTTGGGGAGGGAGAGTTTAAATAACAAGGGAATGGCACAACCGACACAATATTATTGTTCTGTTGGTCACAAAGGCATTTCGTTCACTGGGGTGGGGGCACGGGACTCTACTTGGGATATAAGTCAGGCCACGGTTAGCTATTAGGCTCGTCCAATCTTATACTCTGGGTTCCTGGTCACCTAACACGAGAATACACTGCAGGGAATCACTCATGTGGTATAAGTTAATGCACACAAATATCTGGGTCGAAAAAAGCGCACGCATATGTAAAGTCCACTCACTTCATTACCACTGGTGGGCCCTATGTTGATTCCTCCGTCAGAAGGAATGGCAGAGTGGCGCGCCCCTGGACAGGGGCTAGGGGCTCGGGGCTCGGCCCGAAGAGAGCCAGGAGACAGGCCTGCCGTCGAGTCTGGGAGAGACTCAGGGAGGCCTCGCCCACAGGTAAGTTGTGCCCTGGTGTTCGGGGCAACTCCCGGGGAAACTGAGGACCCAGGGTACTGGAACTCGGGGCAGCTGGACTGCGGCAATGGCTAGAGGGCGGCGTCACCGACAGGGTCGTCACACGGGAACCTCGGGCCGGGGGAGTAGTAGACAGGGCCCGATGTCGGCTGCGGGGTCTGCGAGGACTCTGCTTTGGCCGCTGTTCAGCATGGTAGAGTTGCAGGGAACCAAGGCCTTGGGTGAGGCCTTGCCACGGTTTGGGGGAGGGGTCCTCTCTGGCTGCAGGTCCTCCTGTAGGAGAGAAGCGGACTGTGGCCTGCTTTACATCCGACCTGACATGACTAGTGGCCAACGTCGTGGTAGCTCAGGGGACATCAGCTTCAATGCGGCTAATGGCCTGCTCTGCCTCTGGCCTCACGTGACTAATGGCTGACGTCGGGGTGGCCCAGGGGACAACAGCTTCAGTGCGACTAATGGCCTGCCCTACCTCTGGCCTGATGTGACTAGTGGCCGAGGTCGTAGTGGCGCAGGAGGTTGTAGCTCTGGTGCGGCTAATGGCCCGTACCGGGGAGCTGAGAGGACTAGTAGCAGATGGACGGACTGTGGCCGATCCTGCCTCGAACCCAGTACGGCTTGTGGCCAATACTGCGGTGCCACTCTGGGGGGAACGATTACAGGAGTCGGACAACTTATGGCCTGTCCTGCCCGGCCAACATGCGTCCGTGTCACTGCCCTGTAGCGGGGATGCAACTGGGGAACGGACTGTGGCTGGTTCTGCCTTGTACCCGGCATGACTGTGGCCGATACCGAGGCATTGTGTGGAGTTGTAAACTCCACCCCTTACGTGGCGAGTGGAATTCCGGCCGGAGACTAGGCGCCGGTGACTGCTTCCTTTCCGGGTCACCACCTGGGAGCAAGAGGGGCGCCGGGAAGTGATACAGGTGTGCCGTTCCTGTTCCCAGCCGCTCCGTGTCAGCGGCGGTCCCCAGGTGGTTAACTTGGGGGGTTGGGGGTGCTGGTGTCGTCTGCTCTGGCTGTCGTGTCGTCTGCGGCTCCAACCCCTAACTCCTGTATTTCACTCATGTTGTCCTGTCTCTGTGTCTTAAATTATCTAATATACTTTTGAATGCATGGATGTTCAGTGCTTGCACGACTACCTCTTCTATTCTTCCAAATGTCTGTACTTCTGTTTGGGAAACCAAAAATTTTCATTTCATTTAAACATTACCAGTATTCATATAAAATTTATATTCATGTCCTCTTGTCCTTCCATCATCATTCACAAACAGTTCCTCTGTGTCCATGTTTTCCAGTTTTTTAACCTTTTTAAACACAATAAGGATATCTACTCTCTCTCTCCCTCTCTCTCTCTCTTCTCTCACTGCGCTTTTGTAACTTTAGGTCCTTCAGTCTCTCTACATAAGACTATTCTCTCAAAGTTGGTTGCATTGTAATAATGAAATTTTTAGACTATATATATATAATAGATGGATCCCACCGCTTTGCCACCAGTATAAGGATCCAAAATATAGGGGGCCTCGTTAATTACTGAAAATAAGAAAAGATACCATCACTATGAATCAGAGTTACAAGAGTAGGCTGCCACCCCCAGCAAATGATGGGAAAGAATTGTTAGTTCCACTAAAGTAAGATATAGAACACTGAGGCCTTGCGAATAAGTGACTAGAGTAGTGTGAATAGAGTGAGTGAGTGTTAAGATAGCAACGCACCTTGTGGGCCACTCAACGTCACAAATAAACTTCCCAGAGAATAATAGTTCAAAGACAATAAAAACTTAATCTAATATTTACTAAGTCTAAACATACAATGTAAGAAAACTAGATATTGATCAAATTAACCATAGGTTACTTTCCAGACTAAGAATTACTAGAAAACAGAAATAAATAAATTCTCTTTCCCACTGAGATTATCACAAGGTAGACTAAATATAAGAAGGATCAAATATTTCAAGTGTGTGGTCACCACAGCTGATTGAATACTCGGAATATTATCACACTAAGATGTATAGTGTTCTACACAGTTGGATATATACCGATTTTACATTTACATACACTAATGTAGATATACAGTATATATAACTTCACCTCTTAGCCTAATACAGCATTCAAAATAATTCTATCTCATGCGTATCTAATACTCTCATGGTCTCTAACGGACTCATTAAGCTAACTCCCCGAGATACCACCTCCACAAAATACTCCACCAAGTCTCAAAAAGTTCTTCATAAATTAATACCACATTCAAAGAAAGATACTACTGGCTCAAGATTTTAAAGTGTTTGAATAATCGGTACTTTTAGGGGAAACAGTTACATGTGAATACCAAAACTCTATCAACCTAAACACTTCACATCGAAAGAATTAATTATTCTAATGGACCAAACAATTCCACATTCGATTACGTAATACAGAAATAATGGTGGGGGGGGATTTGCGTAACGGGCACAAATGAGAAGAACCATTTGGTTACTTTCTCGTCGGGGCAGGCGGCTACGATGGAACAACGACAGTCTGTGGACGACACCACGTCAAAGATCACAATCATTACGAAAGGAAGTTAGAGGAAACTTCATCAGTCAACCTACTAATATAAATAGAGAGGATTAAACTGTAGGAACAAAATGGGGGGGGGAAATGAAGAGCACATCGACTACTCACCTGTGGACGACACCGCGTCAAAGATCACAATGAGCGTCACTCCTTCGGCCACATGCTCTCTTCCTTGCAGTTGTCCTAACGTCAGAACTGACTTTGACAAATTCCTCTGCAAGATTACCATCTACACCAACTAACAAGGAATATGAAATAAGGTGTTCACACTTGACATATGTAGACGGACTGACTTACGATGTTTAAAATTTTGTGGTAATCGTATGGGACTGACAATTATACCGAAGCCTAAACCAACGAGTTTAAACTAATTATAACCATGTGTCGCAATTGTCAGGCCTACGTGACTAAACGCGAGTGTAAAGCAAATTTCGTGGTTACAAATGTCTATTATCAGCAATTAGAATTATCTAAGCTTTAATTCATTACTATGTAGCACAAAAAGATGGTAATTTCAAACCAGACTTAAAATATTTTGAATTTAAAGTATGTGTACAAACTTTCACAGTTATTAAACTCGTGCTAAACTTTGTCCCCTTTTGTGAGAACTTACAACGACTCTCACTCCCGTATCGCTTTATACAGTTCCTCTGTTACTAGTATTTCACCTTTGCTACAAATGTTAACAAGGAACAAACCTAAATATGAGTTTGATGATCACTCCCTATCCATTGCAGATGAATTAGCCTAATCAGGGGTTCAGGGCTACACTTACATTACACTTATACTAACTTATACTACACTTATATTAACTTATAATACACTTATATTAACTTAAATATACTTAAATTACCCTTAAAATTACGGCACTACATGGGTCCATCCTCCGGGGAAAATAATTTTTACATCGGAAGTCAACAATCAACTCATTTCTCTACACTTCTTAGAGACGTGTGTGCAGACGGGACAGACCTACCAAATTTGACTGTGAAACTCCCTATGAACTCCAGAATGAGTTTGTGTTCCCACTAACCGATACTCTAATAAGTGGCACCTGTCGGTCCACGAGCAAATTGTGTACCTCAGAGGGTCGCTTCCCTGTCACCAATGATCTCTCGAACATTCAGTGGAAAGATGTGCCCCAGCCAACCTCCTGCCTGAATGATAACATGGTTGTCTCACCTGGACTGACCCGTACTCTCACTGCTTGGTTCGTCCCAGGGGCGCTTCCCATGCATACAACCTACTATCACATTCACTCTCCATTCACTCATCCTTGAGTTTCCAGCTCTCCACCTAGTAACTGACGAGCACCTGTCAGGTCCTGAAGTCACTGTTACACTCTAGACTGTGTTGACTGTAAGTTGAGAGGATACCGGTTATCCCTCTAATTAAAGCAACATAATTTTCCCACTGTAGCAGCCGTGGCTCAGTGGGTTAGAGCGCTCCGCTCTGGCCGTAGGGCCGGAGGATCGAATCCACCCAAGGGTCATTGGTAGACATCAGGAAGGGCATCCGGTCATAAAATGCTACACGCTCCAATCCAAAAAGGCCGATGCATGCAAGCATGTTGCAGCCTTCAAAAACGAAACAAAATGAAACGAACTGAACTGGGCTACGCCCATGACACGAAATCCAATTAACCCCAAACACAGATTAAACTCTCTGAACTCTTGAACTATCACAGTCAATCGTCAGACAGTCCGACCCGCACACTTTTCCCTATCCATCGCTTAACTTGATACTGCTATAACCAGTTTAACAACACTCAACACTTTCCAATAAGTCTCCGGGGAGGACATCTCTCACAGGGCGGCGGTTACTCATCCATCGGGTTAAGTTCAAAGGCTTTTTCCGGGGGTTCCAAAAGCCATTCTTCTCCTCCGCCACAGGGCCCTGCCCATCCTGAGGCTCCCTGCATCTCCTTCCCCGCGAGCACAACTTCCACCACGCCCACACACCCGTCCATCAGCTCCTCCATCACACAAGACAGACCGTCCTCTTTCATGACAAGTCCCTGACGCATCCCAGGCACCATGATTCTCCTCCCAATCCACACAGGAGCACCAACTCCTGCCTGATTCGATTTCGCCTCCATTGTCCCAGATGACACCGAGAGATGTGTGATAGTCTGCCCCATACTGCCCGAGTTTGTGATGTGTGTGGATTGTTTTATTGTAAGGGGAGGAGAACCTAACAAATTGGATATGATGGTCCACTACTGTGAGAATTTACAATATTCACTCTTATGATATCCTCTAGGAGTTCACGAATTGTAAGATTAAGTGGGCCTCTAGTGTACTGATACCGAATTTCCATCTAAATCCCACCGCATTTGCCACCAGTGTAACGATGGAATTTTTAGTCTGTATATAAATAAGAAGATTCCACCACTTTACCACCAGTGTAATAATGAAAATTTTTGATTGTATATATAAAATAGAAGATTACCAATTCCACCACTTTGACACCAGTGTAAGAATCCAAAATATAGGGGGCCTTGTTAAAATAAGAAAAGATACCATCACTATGAATCAGAGTTACAAGAGTAGGCTGCCACTGTAAAGCAGGATTTTTTTATCTATCTAAATATCCAAATCTATCTAAATATATCCTAGCGCATGAGACACCAGTGTAGGGGCGCCACTTTGACTGAATGACTTTATTTAATATTTACTGATTACTGAATCACTACCGAGATAGAGATCCTAGAGTTATTAGAGAAGGCCACGTTAATTGATTAACACTAGGAAGAAATAACAACAGGTAGCAGTAGAATTAATTTGGTATGCTGCCACCACCCAGCGATTGCCAGGAAAAAAAAAAGTGTTAAAAGATATTAGTCCCGTACAGTGAGAGAGGGGACAATGAGGCCTAGGAGCAGTAATCAGAGTAGCGTGAAAGTATGAAAGCATGAATTATATAGATAGTAACATACCTTGCGGGCCACTCGATCTCACAATCAACTTCCCAGAGGAATTTAGACCAAACACTTACAAAAAAATTTAATTAACTATATTACTATCCTTAATATACATAAAATGAAATAACCTTCGAACAAGAAATAGTATCTAGAACATAGTAATACTTCAGTCTCTGATACCACCAGATTGTCTGAGAGAATTAATACTCTCTTCTCCACAGATTATAAATCAACTGACTCACATATCACGGTTTAAAGTAATTATACAAGAAAATACCACCACAGAAGTACCTTGGGTTCTACCCTCAACAAGATGTTGATTATACTGCTCACAAAAGAATTACTCGCCCGATACATAACATACATACATTAAGAATACACTCAACTCGACCTCTCAACTCAATTCGAAGTACACATGTGAAAAAAAAATTACAAACCCTGGAGAGACTTACATAAAGCACGGTCTCAAAAGGACTCGTAGAATTTCCCAGGTTTACAACTTGTTACAAGGTTTACTCTATATTTAATATAATCACCCCTATTTCCCATGGGTTTGCACAATATAACATATCTATGTAAATTATCAGATGCCCAAGAATATTTTAATATATAATATCACAGCGCTTGCAATACCCTGCATGATAGAGAAATACAACACTCCATATCTCACTCGCTTTTAACCAGAATATTTCACTTTATGAATAAAGGGCTTTACTAAGTGGACCATACGACATCATATTGACAACTATGTATAAGAAATGAACTAAGTGGAACTGTGTAAGTGCACTGGCAATTAGGACTGCGAGACTTTTCGCAGACGACAGCCAGTCTCCATGACGCTACACCAAATCTGTGGACACGTCCGTCTGATATGAAATCACAGCTCGAAGTCATATAAAAGTATTGGAAAATATTATCAGACAACTTACTTTATCTAGAGTTAGAATGAAAACTAATTATTGTGACGTATGGGGGAAATACAGTGAATTTACTCTAGACCATACCTGTGGACACGTCCGTCTGATATGAAATCACAGCTCAAAGTGACGGCTTGCGGCAAGGACGCTCCGGGAATCCCGCAATGTTCTTACAAACGGTTCCGACTTCGACTTATAATTCTACAGTTAACTTATTATACAATCATCCAGGAATTTTGCAACAAGGAATTTTCACTCTCCTCTACTTAGACAAAATGACTTATGATGATTTAAATTTTGTGGCAATAACATGGGTCTAACAGTTTAAACGATGCCTAAACTCACACATACAGTTAATTATTCTTTATGTCGCGTTGGTCTGGCCTACGTGATCTAGCGACAGTGAAAAATAAATTAATTTCACGGCTAACAATGTCCATAATCAATAATCAGACTTTACCTAAACTCATAGACATTATTATTTAGTACAACAGGATGATAAACACAAACTCAACTACAAAATTCTGAATTCCAAGTGTAAATACAACTCATCGCGAATTTTAATCTCAAATCAACTTTCTTCGCCTCTTTATCAAAAACAGTCATGAATTTGCTCATCCAACCCGCTCCACACGGTCTTACATGTTAACAATATTACTCCCCTACTACACTTCAACTAAGATCAAGCCCAAAAAATGAATTACAAGGTCCACTTCCCATACATTGCATCATCTAAACCGGGTCCAGAATTACACTTACACCATACATAAACCAACGTAAATTACACTTACACCATACTTATACTAACGTAAATTACACTTATATTACACTTACACTATACTTATACTAACTTATATTACTCTTATACTACTTATATTATACTTATATTACATCCCAAAATTACAGCATTACACCACCACCCAGCGAATGACAGGAAAGAATTGTTAGTTCCACTAAGTAAGATATAGAGCACTGAGGCCTTGCGAATAAGTGACTAGAGTAGTGTGAATAGAGTGCGTGAGACTTAAGATAGCAATGCACCTTGTGGGCCACTGAATCTCACAAAAAATCTTCCCAGAGAATAATAGTTCAAACACAATAAAAACTTAATCTAATATTTACCAAGTCTAAACATACAATATAAGAAAACTAGATATTGATCAAATTAACCATAGGTTACTTTCCAGACTAAGAATTACTAGAAAACAGAAATAAATAAATTCCCTTTCCCACTGAGATTATCACAGGGTAGGCTAAATATAACAAGGATCAAATATTTCAAGTGTGTGGTCACCACAGCTGATTGAATACTCGGAATATTATCACACTAAGATGTATTGTGTTCTACACAGTTGGATATATACCGATTTTACATTTACATACACTAATGTAGCCATATATATAACTTCACCTCTTAGCCTAATACAGCATTCAAAATAATTCTATCTCATGCATACCTAATACTCTCATGGTCTCTAACGGACTCGTTAAGCTAACTCCCCGAGATACCACCTCCACAAAATACTCCACCAAGTCTGGAACATATGCACTAACTCAAAAGGTTATTCATAAATTAATACCACATTCAAAGAAAGATGCTACTGGCTCAAGATTTTAAAGTGTTTGAATAATCGGTACTTTTAGGAGAAACAATTACATGTGAATACCAAAACTCTATCAACCTAAACACTTCACATCGAAAGAACAGATTATTCTAATGGACCAAACAATTCCACATTTGAT
>JAGKTI010002441.1:19033-32115 GCA_018397915.1 Birgus latro
GGGGGGGGGAATTTGTGTAACGAGCACAAATGAGAAGAACCGTTTGGTTACTTTCTTGTTGAGGCAGGCGGCTACGATGGAACAATGGCAGTCTGTGGACGACACCACGTCAAAGATCACAATTATTATAAAAGGAAGTTAGAGGAAACATTATCAGTCAACCTACTAATATAAATAGAAAGGATTAAATTGTAGGAACAAGATGGGGGGGGGAAATGGAGAGCGCGTCGACTACTCACCTGTGGACGACACCACGTCAAAGATAACAATGAGCGTCACTCCTTCGGCCACATGCTCTCTTCCTCACGGTTGTCTTAACGTCAGAACTGACTGACAAATTCCTCTGCAAGATTACCATCTACACCAACCAACAAGGAATATGAAATAAGGTGTTCACACTTGACATATGTAGACGGACTGACTTACGATGTTTAAAAGTTTGTGGTAATCATATGGGACTGACAATTATACCAATACCTAAACCAACGAGTTAACCTAATTATAACCATGTGTCGCAGTTGTCAGGCGTACGTGACTAAACGTAAGTGTAAAGCAAATTTCGCGGTTAGAATTTAACTAAGCTTTAATTTATTACTATGTAGCACAAAAAGATGGTAATATCAAACCAGACTTACAAATTTTGAATTTAAAGTATGTATACAAACCTTCGTGATTATTAAACTCATGCTAAACTTTGGTCCCTTTCGTGAGAACTGACTACAACTCTCACTCCCATATCGCTTTATACAGTTCCTCTATTACTAGTATTTCACCTTTGCTACAAATATTAACAAGGAACAAACCTAAATATGAGTTTGATGATCACTACCCTATCCATTGCAGATGAATTAATCAGGGGTTCAGGGCTACACTTACATTACACTTATACTAACTTATACTACACTTATATTAACGTATATTACACTTATATTAACTTAAATATACTTAAACTACCCTTAAAATTACGGCACTACAGCATCCTGTCCCCATCCTCTGTACTTTTCAAATTTTCTTACATTCTTCTTAAAATGCGGTGACCATATGATGACTGCTGCACATTCTAATTTTGGTCTTATATTGGACACGATTATTTCTCTCAACATTTCCTCATTCAGATAGCTGAATGCCACTCTCATATTTGCCATCAGTCTGTGCCCCTCCAGTTGTAGTGCCGTAATTTTAAGTTAGAATAAGTGTAATATAAGTGTAATATAAGTTAATATAAGTGTAATATAGGTGTAGTTTAAGTTAGTTTAAGTGAGGTGTAAGTGTAGTTCTGGACCCCTGTTTAATTGACGCAATGTATGGGAAATGAACCTCAAAATTCATTTTTGGGGGCTTGATCCTAGTTGAGGAATAGCAAGAGTGTAATATTATTAATATGTAAGACTGTGTGGAGTGAGATTACGTGCAAAAGCATGATCTGTTTTTGATAAAGAGGCAAAGAAAGTTAATTCGAGGTTAAAATTCGCAATAAGTTGTATTTACACTTTAAATTCAGAATTTTGTAGTTGAGTTTGTTACTATCATCTCGTTGTACTAAATAATAATGTCTATGAGCTTAGGTAAAGTCTGATTATTGATTATAGTCATTCATAGCCGTGAAATTTATTTATTTTCACTGGCGCCAGATCACGTAGACCAGACAACTGCGACACATGGTTACAATTAATTAAAATGCGTGAGCTTAGGCTTCGGTAAAAACTGTCAAACCTCAGTTACTACCACAAAATTTGAAACATCATAAGTCAGTTTGTCTAAGTAAGAGGAAAGAGAAAATTCCTTGTTGCAAGTTCCTTGATGATTGTTATAGTAAGTAAACTGTAGAGTAATAGCCAAAGCCAGTTCCAGCGTTGGGACGACAACAGCAAGCGAGCACGTATCCTAGACCTATGCTCATTGTGAGTTCTGGCGGCATCCACTCAACAGGTTACTTGAGAGTGTCCTTAAATCCCCCCCCTCTCTGTCTCAATAATAGATCTTCTATATATCTGTATATATAGAAAGTTGACTGATGATATTCCCGAACTTCTCTTCTATATTGATTGTGAGTCCTGGCGGCACCCACTCAACAGATTGTCGGTGTAACGTCGAGGCTTCTAGTTACCATCTACGTAAGAGCCACGGAGTGTTTCTAGCCAAAGCCCATACACAATTTCCCCCCCTAGTTCATTTCTTTCTGCATTGTTGTCGATTATGTATTCGTATGGTCCGCTTGGAAAAGCCTTTTCTTCTAAAGTGAAGTATTCTAGATAAAAGCGAGTGTGTTTTATGAAGTCAGATTTCCTAACATACAGGGTATTGCAAGCGCTGTGAAATTTTAAACAGTATCATTCTTGTGCAACCGATCATATACATAAATATGTTAATTTATGTTAACCTATGGAAAATTAGGGTGAATATACTAAATCTAGAGTAATCTTTGGTGATAAGTTGTGTGCCTGGGAATTAGATCTGCGAGTCCATTAGAGACCGTGGTTAATGCGAGCCCATTATTGACCGTGGTTAATGGAAGTCACGCCAGAATTTGAAATATTCTTTTCTCTTTATTTGTGTACCTCGTGTTAGGTTAAGAGGTCAAGTTATATGTATAATTAATGTATGTAAATTATTGATCAGGTGTATAATTCATCTGTGTACAGTAATATCAACATCTTGTTGAGTGTAAAAGCCCAAGGGTCTTATCAGTGGTGGTGTTCACTCGATTAATAAGTTTTGTACCGTGATATATGAGTCAGCCTGATTTATTTTCTGTGGAGAAGAGACCATTATTTTTTTCCAGTTATTCTGGAGGAATCAGAGATTGAAGTATAACTGTGTACTAGTTACTATTGTTTGAAGGTTAATTTTCTTTTATGTATGTTAAGGTTAGTAAATCATAGATAATTATTTTTCTTATGTGTTTGATCTAAACTCCTCTGGGAAGTTGATTGTGAGATCGAGTGGCCTGCAAGGTATGTTACTGTCGCACCGCTGCCCAGGTGTCGTTACGGTATTTCTCGGGAATATATTCTCCCGTATTTAATAGTGAATGGTAACGTGGTAAAATCCGCCTCGACACTGGCAACTCGCAACATGGGGGACTTCACTAACACGCCACTACACACATGTACTTAGAACTGGGAACTGGAAGAAGTGAAAAAATAATATGGCTTTTCTAGGCTTTAATTACAAAATAGTATTTACAAAAATCTACAAATAACTCTGAGGTAATTCCCACCTCATTTCACTTCACGTGCAAATGTGCCAAAAAACCGCACATACACGTCTACTCTTAAGTCACTTGAATACTAACACTATTTTAATAAAGCAAAGCCAGTCTTGTAAAAAATCACTAGTGCTGTTATATATATAGCACTCTTTACTCACTCATATATATGAAATCACTGTTACATCAGTATAAGAAAAACACATTTAAACATTTAAAATCTTAACTCCTTCCGTTTCTAACTAGGAGTCCTTGTACTAGTCCCAGACGACAGACAAATAAAATAGCACTGCTAGTCGGTTGTACCCGCGGTTACACAAGCATGTACTTTCACTTACTACCAGTAGTGCTCGCATTGCTGACTCCCTGGAACTTTACGTTGGCTATACAGCGACGTCTCTGCACCAAGCTACGTCGGGCTGCGTCACCTGCCTCACCGTTCACTAGGGCTCTCCTCCAGGCTCTAGTCTGAACTGAACTCTCTAGCCCTGTCTGGCCTCAGAAAGTTGCCGATGTTCGCTAGCGGGTCATGTGGTGTGAGGTGGGTGATGACTTCACCCACTCATCCAACGCCGTCACCCACATCTCACCCGCTTCACCCGTTGCCGAGCCGGACCAGATCTGCAGACGTCAGCTCGCGCTCCCACGATCGGATAACGCCCAACCAGCAGTCTTGTGCATAAACAAATTGACCAACACCACCTGCACTACTCCTCTCTCTCTATCTCTTCCTCCTCCTTCCTCCAGTTATCTCTTTCTCTCAACCTCTCTTCCTTATTCCATCTCCCTATTGCCCACAGCTGTACACAGAATCCATCGAACCCCTACTCTTTCCCCCCTGTCCGCGTTTCATCCTAAACTCACGTCCGGCAGGCGGTGTCACCTGCACACCTGTAACAGCTGTGAGTCTTACACCTGCCCGAGGGGATGCATGTCGGCTTCCCAACATTACTATCTATTGAATTCACACACTCTAATTTACTCACGCTACCCTGATTACTGACTCTAGGCCTCAGTGTCCCATCTTTCACTGAGCGGGACTAATAACTTCTTTCCTGGCAAACGCTGAATGGTGGCAGCCTACCAAAATTAATTCTACATCTACTTGTTAGCATTTCTTCCTAGTGGAAATCAATTTACGTGGCCTTCCACAAAAATTCTAGGATTTCTTCCTTGGTAGTAATCAGTATTCAGTAATCATTAAAAATCTAGTAAATTCATATAGACAAATCCCGAACATTACACTGGCGGCTAAACCGGTGGGATATTTTAAATTTCTATGTGTGCCAAAAAATTCCCGGCGCGACGCAATGCTTTTCCGATAGTAGGTTATCTGTATTGTCACTCTGAGATTTTTCTTGCTTTGCTGATCCTCTTTCTTCCTATTTTGTGCTTGTAACTTGGTCTTTTGCCTCTTATTCCCATTCCTAGGACCTAGTGTAATGGGGTGTATAAAAGCCCGCGTTGCCCAGAGGAAAAGTGGGGATCCTCTCTTTGGCTCAGTGGTTAACGTGCGCGGGATTCAAGCGCGGGGGCCTGAGTTCGAATCTCGGTCAGAACAGTGATTAATTTATTCAGTTTCATTTCAGTTATTACATTGGTCAGCAGCGGTGTGGGATGTAAGGTAAGGGCCATGAGGGTCATATGTCGTGTTGACAGCCTTACAACCCGGTGGTGGCCTCCAATGCTACGCTACCATGTGGGAGAGCGAAACTGACCAAATTAATCACCAGAGAGAGAAAAGAGTGATGTAATGGGGTGTATAAAAGTCCGCGTTGCCCAGAGGCAAAGTGGGGATCCTCTCTTTGGCTCAGTGGTTAACATGCGCGCGATTCAAGCGCGGGGGCCTGAGTTCGAATCTCAGCCAGAACAGTGATTAATTTATTCAGTTTCATTTCAGTTATTACACTAGCATTTTTTTTTCATTAACAACCATTTTCCAAGTCTGGCTTCAACAGTATAACTATTCCAGATCATTTTGGAACTCCACGCAACTCACTATTTTGAATTTGCTTCTTAAATTTTCCATCATCAGCAAGTACGTTCATATAGCTACATAAACCTTCTGGCATATCATTTACATATATCAAAACATAATAGGAGCCAAAATTGAACCTTGTGGCATTCCACTAGTCACACTTTTCCATCGAGAATCATTGTCCCTTATAACTGTTCTCATTTCTCTGTCTATCTGTCTAGCTATTGCTAGATGCCTTAATCCCGTAAGGGGTGGCCACAAACAAATCGCCTCCATGTCGCCCTGTCTCCTGCCACTTCACTGCCCTGCTTCCAGCTCACACCCCTACTCTCTCAAATACCTCTTCCATCCCTCCATCTCATCCTTGGCCTCCCCCTCCCTCTCCCCCCCTCCACCTCACTCACATGCACTCTCCTCATCAGTCTCTTGCTTTCCATCCTCTTCACATGACCAAACCACCTCAGTGTGTTTCTCCTAATGCTTCCTATCACATCCACATCCACATCACAGACTTCACTTCCTCATTTGTGTCAGTCTGCCTCTCTATGTGACTGCACAGCACATGCTCCTCTCAATTAACTCATTTCCACTGCTCTCACTTTTGACTTGTGTCCTTCCAACAAAATCCAAGTTTCACTTCCAAATGTTAGAGTCGGTATCACAATACTGTCATGCAGCAACTTTTTCACTTCCATGCACATTTCCCTGTTTCTTATCACTGCTTTCAAAGAACCAGCAACCTTTCTTCCTTGTTGCACCCTTTCAAGCCTTTCACCCTCTAAATTTCCATCCTTACTCATCACACTACCCAAGTACTTAAATGCACTCACATTTTCCTTTTCCTCCTCATCCAACCTCACTGTACATTCATGACTTCATTTATCTCGAAGACCATAACTTTGCTCTTCCCTACATTCATTAATTTGTCATCCCATTAAATAAGTTTCCATCTACTTTAGCAGTTTCCCATTCATTCTTCCAACAGTTATAATTTTCATAGCAATCTTTTGTGCAGCACTGTATCAAATGCCTCCTTCAAATCCAGGTAGACACAGGCTACCCTACCTTCTCTTTCCTGCAAGATATCCACCACTCTGCTGTAAAAACTCAGCCAGTTTGTTACACATGAAGAGCCTTCCCTGTATCAAAACTGTTATGCTGTTATTAGCCTACCTCATTTTCTTCTAGGAACTTAATCCACCTTTTTCTGATAAATTTTTCACACAGTTTGCAAACAACACAGGTAATGGATATAGGTGTATAATTTAGTGGGTCTTCTTTATCACCTTTATAAATTGGCACTATATTTTTTCCTTTTCCAGTGTATTGACAACTCTTCTGTGTTCAGTAAACATTTAAAATCATAAATTGGCTTCACCATTTGATCTGCATATCTAATACTCTCATCAAGTATAACATTTCATTTCTATCAACTACCATCCCAGCTAACTGTTGAGCCCTCTCTTCTTCACCAGATTCCATAAATTCACCTTCATTTACAAGTACTGAAAGTAGCCTATTGTTTATTACCTTACTCATATCCTCATCCTTATTATATATCACTTCCCCATCTTTCAGTCTCACTATAGTATCCCATACTTCTATTTTGCCATTTACAAATTTGTAGGACAATTTAGGTTCCTTCTTAATTTTAGTCACTATATCCTCTTATTTCATGTCTTCTCATTGTACCTTTAAATGGTCATTTCTTGCCTCCTTGTATTCATTTCATGCTCTCTCACTGTTTTCTTCATAACCTACTCCATGCTGCATTTCTTTTTTCTTGTGCCTTCCTTCTCTGTAATTAAACCATTCCCTTTTCCTTTCCATTTGGATAGCAGATTTTGGGATATGTTTACTGATACCCTCTTCATATATATTATATCATTATTTCATATTTCTCTTAAATATTTCTGCCATTGTCATTCTGCTGCAATCTTCATTACCAAAATAATGTTTTAGGGAGTCAAAGTCTGATTTTTCATAGTTTTGTCTATCCTGCCTATATGTTTCTTCTCTCTCTCCCATATCTCTCATCAACACCTACATTTAAATGACCAAATGGTCACTTTTCCCCAGGGGACACTGGTTTCCTAAACACATCAGTGGGATCTTTTGTTAATATCAAATCCATCATCAATGGTTCAATGTCTCCTCTAAGTCCTGTACTGTATTTTCCATGACATGTAGAGTTAGCTTATTTTCAACCTTCAGGTCCATTACTTTTTATCCTCAAGATTCTACATTTATCCCTACAATTTACCTCTTTGTAGTTAAAATCTCCAGTCAATAACAATTTGTTGTTTCTTCTAATCAACTTTTCTAACACACATAGGGACCCTCTCATCAGACGTTCATATTCATCTCTTCTCTATGTTCTTGTTTGAAGAGGTATATAGATTGTAATTATATCCAGTTTCTTACCCAGATTTTTTTGTATTTCCACCCGTTTCACCACCTCTGCCCTATTACAGTACTTCCAAGATCTATCCTTCTTGCCATTATTTTTTTATGAGTCATAACCAGCACACATCCACCAATTTTTTTTCTCCTATCATTCTTCCATACATTTTACAGTAGTCATTCCATCCTAATACATTCCTGTCACTGTCGCTTCAATTTGGTTTTGGCTAGTGGTGGTGATCATCATCCACTCACTTGATGTAGTGTTGCCTACTTCATCTTTCACTTTTATCAATCTTTTTTCTGTGTCTGCCTTCCTCCCTCCTATTTGTCCTATCTTCCCTGTCACTTTTTATTACTCTTCTTTCTGTTTCAGATGGCTTTACATTGAGTGACAAGCCTAAAGGTTGTCTGTATGCCAGGAAACAATTTACAGCATCTAGTGGTAACCACATACCCAACCTATATGTGTTCCCTACATGTCAACAAGTGGGTTGGTGTAGGATTAGTGTCCCTCTCTGTAAAACAACTAACTCAGAGTCAAACTGCCTCCCCTTAAGGATTGTGGTGTGTGGCTATAGATAGATAGACATAATGTCCAGTTTCTTTCTCTTTTAAATGATCACTTAACTCCATTGTCTTTGCTACCAGCCCATGTGTGTTCTTACCTACCTAATTGTTCTTATGTAATTTTATCTATACAGGAATGAGTCAAGCTCATAATGTCCCGTGTATTAAACCATTTTTATCATACATATCCTTAAATTTATGAATGGTTTTGGCACACATTTTTCATTCGGTAGTGCATTCCACTGATCAATTGCCCTATTTGGGAAACTGAATTTCCTTAAATCTTAAGAGCCTCTCTTTTTTTGTAGTTTTTTGCAGTGTCCTGTTGCTGATGCTTCCCCATAGGTTATATATTCATTTATGCCTATTTTCTTTTTCCCTGAGATGCATTTATATAGCATAATCATGTCTCCTTTTTTCCTTCTCTCCTGCAGTGTTGGTAGCTTCAGTTTTTCTGGTCCTTTTTCGTAGCTTAGATCCCTTAAGCTTGGTACCCATCTTGTAGCTACCCTTTGTACTTTTTCAATCTTATTTGTGTTTTTTTTAAATGATTCTAGACCACTGATGCATACTCCAGGGTTGGTCTGATGAATGATGTTATTATCTTTATCAGCATGTCTTAATTTATTTATGTGAATGCTGTTCTTGTATTAGCAAGCAGTGTATACATGTTACATACCTTCTCACTGATATGGCCAACCAGAGTTAAACTGTTATTGATAATCACTCCTAGGTCCTTCTCCCTTTCTGTTATATGTAGGGTTGAACTTCCTAACTTGTAATCCCAATCTGGTCGTTTTTCACTTTTTCCAAACTTAATTGCTGTACATAACTCTTTTCCATATTAAATTCCATTTGCCATTTATTGCTTCATTCATGAAGTTTATTTAACTCTTCTTGTAGCTCTCTTCAAGAATCTGTGTTAGTAATCTTCCTTTGTATTTTTGCATCATTAGCAAACATATTTAGATAGCTTCCTTTTCCAATGTTGCTGTGTATGTCTTTTATACTAAAAACATAATTGGTGCTAGCACTGAGCCCTGTGGAACTTCATGAGTCACTTCCCTCCGTGATGAGTAATTTCCCCATAGTACTGTTCTCATTTTTCTTTTTCTGAGAAAATCCTGCATCCAGTAGTATAGGTTGCCTTGGATATCTCCTTGATGGTACAGTTTCCATAAAAGTCTTTGGTGCAGTATTCTATCAAATGCTTTCTTGAAATATAAAGAGATACTGTCCACTCATCCATCTCTTTTCTGTAAAGTTTCTGTAACTCTATCATAGTACCTTAATTGATAGTAACACATGATTCTCCTTTTCTAAAACTGAACTACCTTTCTGTTATCATACCATGTTCTTCTAGATGGTTTACCCAAACTTTTCTTATCAGCTTTTCTAGTATCTTACAACACTGGTCAATGATACTGGATGGTAGTTGAATGGATTCTGTTTATTCCCATCCTTGAATAGGGGAACAATGTTTGATTTCTTCCAAATATCAGGTAGTTTACCTTGACCCAAGGATTTCTTGAATATTAAATATAATGGTCTGCCTAACTGTTCTGCACATTCATCTAGCACCCAACCTGAAATTTCATCAGGACCATATGCTTTTCCATTGTCTAATTTACTTAACTCTTCCTGCACTTCTTTTTCTGATATTTGTATATCTGGTAATATGTGTGGTCATGCATGTTCCATATCTTTTTCAAAAAATTTTTTCTTCTGTAAGAACTGATTGGAAGTTTTTATTTAGTGCTTCACAAATATCTTTCCCTTGTGTATAGATGATCCCCTCATCCATAATGGACTGTATTTTATCTCTAGCATTGGTTTTGCTTCAGATGTAGCTGTAAAATAGCTTAGGTTGATCACTACTTTTACTTATATTGCCTTCATCAAACTGTCTTTGAGCCTCCCTCCTTAACCTTGTATAATCTTGCCAGTTAATAGTTGTTATATGCCCTCTCATTGTTGTGTCTTCTGTATCTATTCCACAGCAAATCTCTTTTTTCTTTTGGTTTTTTTACATTCTATATTAAACCATTTCTCTGTTTTCATTTCTGTTTCTTTGTGCTGAGGGATGTAATTTTGGACTCCTATTTCATAAAAATCACAGAGTTTTCTATGTATTGTACATGACATTTAAATCTTGTTCTCTGAGGTCCTTTTCCCAATCTATTTCAAATTAGTACTTCTTCAGGTCTTGATAGATGCTCTTTTTGTAGTTAGACTCTTTTTGTAACTCTCATTAGTGGTAACTATATCATATGCATTCCTGAAGTTGCAATTTAATACTGCATGGTTGCTCTTGCTGGATTTAGGGTGGTACATTATATTGTCAGGTCTTGATAGATGCCCTTTTTGTAGTTAGACTCTTTTTGTAACTCTCATTACTGGTAACTATATCATATGCATTCCTGAAGTTGCAATTTAATACTGCATGGTTGCTCTTGCTGGATTTAGGGTGATACATTATATTGTCAGTATCATTTTCTTGCCTAGTAAATGTAAGATCTAGTACTGATGGATCATCAAGTCCTCTCTTTCTGGTGCTTTACTTTCCATGCTGTAGGAAAAACTCCTTCATAGCTTCTTACATCGAGAGTATTCCAATTGTTTGTATTGAAATCTCCAGGAGGTGCAAGGTAGGGCAGTGGATGTGAGGGTGGCTCTAATGAATGAGGGTGAGGTGTGGAAGATTCCAGTGTTGCTGTTTGCTGATGATTCAGTATTGTTGAGTGAAGATGAATGGCAGTTGCAAGGTTTGGTGAATGAGTTTGGAACAGTGTGTAAGAAGAGGAATCTGAAATTTAATGTAAACAAGAGTAAAGTTATGGTGTTTGAGAGGAATGAAGTCACAGAATGCACGGTGAGGTTGGATGGTAAGGGTATGGAGAATGTGAGTGCATTCAAGTACTTGGGGAGTGTGATGAGTAAGGATGGAAGTTTTGGGGTTGAAGTGCTTGAAAGGGTACAGCAAAAAAGGAAAGTTGTTGGTTCATTGAAAGTGGTGATGAGAAATAGGGAGGTGAGTATGGAAGTTAAGAAGTCACTGCATGATAGTATTGTGATCCCTACCCTGACGTATGGAAACGAGGCATGGACCTTGCTAGGGGGGAACAAGTCAAGAGTGAGAACAGTGAGATTGAGTTACCTGAGAGGAGCATGTGCAGTGACATGGAAGGACAGGTTGACGAATGAAGAAGTGAAAGAACGTTGTGGGGTGGATGTGGATGTGATTGTGAAGATTAGGAGATGTACACTGAGGTGGTTTGGACATGTGGAGAGAATGGAGAATGAAAGACTGTCTAAGAAGGTGTATGTTGGTGAAGAGGAAGGGGGGAGGGGAAGGAGACTGAGGATTTGGTGGAGGGATGGAGTTGAGGGTATATGAGGAAGGAGGGAGTGAGTTGGGAAGGACAGTCAAATGATGGATGACAGAGCGACTTGGAGGCGCTTTGTCTGCAGCCACCCTTTGCGGGATTAGAGCGTCGGGCTATAGATAGATAGATAGATAGAAATCTCCAGTTAATATAATTCTTTCAGATTTCTCTTCCATTCTATGTAGTAATGTTCATAAACTTTGAATTGTACTTTCTACCAGGTATTCATACTTGCCTCTGTCCCAAGTGTTTGTTTTGGGTAGCATGTATAAATTTGCCACAGTTACTATCCCTTCAGGTGTGTTAATGTCTACTGCAGTCAGTTGTACTTGTGAGGGTCTATCTAGTTCTATTCCTTTGACGTAGTTTTTTTTGTGTTAAGATTATAATTCCTCCTCCTTTTCATAAATTTCTTCTCTATATATTGTATTTCTCTGTGTTTAGGGTATTGTTTGATATCTTTGGGGTTAAATTTGTTTCAGTTAGGCAAATCGTATTTAGTTCCTTTTCTATGGTACAGTCTTTCATCTCTAATAATTTAGACACCATTCCATCAACACTTGAGTACTTTCAGTTAATCATCAAGTTTGCATACTTGCCATAGCTTGAGTCTACTACCTTCCTTCTTTTTATTCCCTGTTGGTTATGTACCACATTCATCCTGCAGTTTAGTTACTTGTAAAATAATGTACTTTTCTCTTCCTCAGATCTTTCCTCATTCTTTGTTTTTGCTTCCTCCCTCTTCTCCTTTAGTATTCCCAAATCCTCTTGAGTTAGGCATCTTTTCATCCATACTTTTTTAAATTCCTCTTTTTCCATGAGTTTGTTTGCATATTTTAGTGTTTCCTCCACAGTGTTCACACTCTGGAAGGTTACTTTCAGGGGCCTTGACTTATTTCTATCATATTTTCCTAGCCTTTCATGTTCCTCTGTGTCTTTATCACAGATTTCCTCTGATACTTCCTTCATTGTGTTCATTATATTTGCCATCTTTTGTCTCTTGAAATTTTGTTTCTTATTTCTTCTTCATTTATACCAATGATCACCATAGATTTGTTGATATCTGCTGAATCTTTGATCAGTTTGGGGTTGTTTTTAGTGGCTTCGTTCACTTCTTTTGTAATGCTTTTTTCTTTGACTTTTGTTTCTAAGTCTTTCCTTACTTTCACCATTTCAGCATACATAGTTTGTACTTCATCTTTGCGACTGTGCATCACTTTTTTCATATGGGTTATCTTCTCTTCAGTATCACTTCTTTGGTCTATCAGACTGCTTGCTTGCTTCATTGTCTTTGTATCATTTCTGAACTCCTCCATAATACTCTTATGGTTGACAACTGTACTTGGCATTTCACTAATCTTCCTTCTAAGTGAACCCACCTCAGCCGACAGCTCATCTCTTGTGTCTTTTTTGTTTAATTTCTTTACTAATTTTTCATTTTTTTCTTTCTGTACGCATAATTACTTCCTAACCTGCCGGGTCCCACCGACGTATGATGCACGTCGTTACTTTTTTCCACGGACAGACCCACCGACGT
>JAGKTI010002441.1:32199-60891 GCA_018397915.1 Birgus latro
GTAAAGATATGTTGCCTCACGGTCTCTCCAATGACGAAATTCACGGTGAAAGTGATTCCTGAGATGGAGGACAAAGAAACAAAGAAGCTAGAGGTAGAAACAAACAGAAGTGATAAGGTGGTAATGTCGTAAAGGAAGGTGCCACATGCTGGGGTTTTGGGTGAGTGAACAATGCTTTTATCACCAATATTATTGTGTGAAAACCAATATAGACTTGTACTACACATAAATTCGTACCAAATAAATAAATAGATAAGTAACTTAAAGTGACTTGAATTAGTTAACCCTTCCATAGTTCATTTTCTTTAGCCAGGTACCCTGAAAAAGAAGGAAAATATAAGGTTAAATGATGCCTGTATCAACATTTTTAAGCTCAGGAGGGCGATTTCTCTGTGAATTTTCGATGTTTCTCATCAAAAACGGAGGTTTGAGCCAAAAAAACAAAAAGCCAAAAATCAGTTGGGATCCTGGCTGGGTTAAAAACTGGTCGAGACTGGGCGGGTTAATTTCTCTTTGAAAAATTTTCTCCAGTTCATTCACTTTCTTTACTATTTTATTATATGTTTCCATTTCAACCAGTTCTAGGTAGAAATCATCCTGTTTTCTACCTTTATCTCCTGTCTTAACTCCTTCCATATTCACTTTTCTCAAGATTGTGCTTATCATATCCTCTGACTAACGCAAGAAAGCCTTGGTTTAATCACGCTTGTTCTAATGCTGTCCGCAACAAGGAGAGGGCCTATAAGAGGTACCGGACAACCCACCCCTGAATCACATCTTTTATATATTTCTGCCCGGAATCGTGCTTAGTCTGTTCTTCGGTCTGCTAAAAATAATTTCATCCGTGCTAAATGTTCTCAACTCTCCAACTCGAATTCTTCTCGCTCCTTCTGGCACCTTGCCAAAAACCTTTCTAACAACTTTACTTCATCATCCTTCCCTCCCCTTTTCTACTCTGATGGCTCTGTAGCTATTTCTTCTACTGATAAAGCGGATCTCTTCACTCAGACTTTCTCCTCCAATTCCACATTAGACGATTCCGGTGCTATTCCTCCATCACTTCCCCCCTCTGACTTCCTCTTGACTGACATTAAAATTTCTTCAGCTGATGTATTTTCTGCTATCACTGGCCTCAATACTAACAAGGCATATGGGCCTGATGGAGTCCCTCCTGTTGTCCTCAAAAACTGTTTATGTGCTTACACCCTGCCTAGGTAAACTCTTTCGCCTTTGTCTATCAACTTGTACCTTTCCTTCTTGCTGGAAGATTGCTCTCATTCAGCCAGTCCCAAAGAAGGGTGACCATTCCCAAC
The DNA here is from genome assembly GCA_018397915.1 of Birgus latro. Classification (NCBI taxonomy): domain Eukaryota; kingdom Metazoa; phylum Arthropoda; class Malacostraca; order Decapoda; family Coenobitidae; genus Birgus; species Birgus latro. The sequence goes on from JAGKTI010002441.1 coordinate 33,513, forward strand.
CCTCTAACTATCGTCCAATTGCTTTAGCATCCTGTCTCAAAAGTTTTCAAGTCAATCCTTAACAGAAAAATTTTGAAGTATCTTTCCTGTCACAACCTTCTTTCTGATCGTCAGTATGGGTTCCATCAGGGACACTCCACTGGCGATCTTCTCACCTACCTTTCAGACTCCTGGTCATCCTCCTTTCGGGGCTTTGGTGAAAGCTTTGCCATTGTACTTGACATCTCAAAGGCATTCGATCGAGTCTGGCATAAATCTTTAATTTCCAAACTGCCCTCCTATGGTTTCTATCCTTCTATCTGTGCCTTCATCTCTAGCTTCCTTTCTGGTCGTTCTATAGCCGCTGTTGTAGACAGCCATCGTTCTTCTCCTAGACCTATCAACAGTGTTCCTCAGGGCTCTGTCCTATCACCAACTTTCTTCCTTTTATTCACCAGTGACCTTCTAAGCTGTTCATCTAACCCTATCCACAAATATGCTGATGATTCCATCCTTCACCTTTCCATTCGGTTTCTGCAACGTCCATCTCAGCAGTTACTTCAACAAAAAAAGGATGAGGCTATGGCACAGCTAATGTCTGACTTGGCTCGTATCTCTGATTGGGGTAAAAATAATCTTGTTATTTTTAATGCATCAAAAACTCAGTTCTTACATTTATCAACCCGACAAAATCTTCCTCCGGATTACCCACTAATGTTTAATAATGTCCAGTTCTGTCCTGCATCATCCTTGAACATGCTTGGGGTTTCATTCTCTCAGGATTTGTCTTGGAAAGAACACATTACATCTTTTGTGAAATCTGCTTCCCAAGAGATTAGGTGTGCTAAGCCGATTCCGAACTTTCTTTACCCCTGCACAGTTGTTGACCTTGTACACGGGTTTTATTCGGCCATGTATGGAGTACAATTCTCATGTGTGGGGAGGCTCCCCACATGCAGCTCTTCTCACTAGGGTGGAGTCAAAGGCTTTTTGCCTCATTAACTCTCCTCCTCTTACTGATTCCCTTCAACCTTTGTCTCTTCGCCGCACTGTTGCATCTTTATCTCTCTTCTATCGCTACTTCAATGGTCACTGTTCCTCTGAACTGTCTGCTTGCATCCCTCCACCTCTACGACGGGCACGTAATACCCGTCTAGCGACAAACTCTCATCCCTTTTCTGTCCAACTCTCTAATGCAAGAGTTAACCGTTACTCCCGGACCTTCATTTATGCAACTGGTCAGCTCTGGAACTGTCTTCCTCTGTCTGTATTTCCTACTTCCTATGATCTCCAGTCTTTCAAATGTAGTGTGTCCAGGCATCTCAAAATGAACGGATCTTGAATTTGGCTCTCTTTTGTATTGTTTTTGCTTTTTCTTGGAAGGAACAGTATGCAGGCCTGTGGCCTTTGGTTCCTTCTTCCTTGCATAAAAAACAAAAAATCGCTTGGAATAATCAATTCGACTTACAAGTTTGCATCTCTCTGTTACCCACCTGGTGACAGATGACACTCAGTTGATGATGCATTGATCAGCAGATTCTTGCACTAATTGGATGTATTCTATTATTTGGACAACACTTTTGCTTATACTTGCTCTACTATATTAGAACTTCATTTAGTTTAACCTAGTGCAGAACTTGACTCATATTAAGATGCTATTTAGGTGTGGCCAAGGGTGGCCAGCGCGGCATGAGGTAACAGACGTGTTGCCTCTGGTGTTGCCTCAGTGTGTGTGTGTGTGTGTAATTCACCGGGTCGGTCAGGATCACTTGATGTGTGTGTGTTTGTGTGTATTTACCTAATTGTATTTACCTAATTGTGATATACAGGAAATGAGCTACGCTCGTGGGGTCCCGTCTCTGTTTCTCAATAAGTCAAATTTTGCCTTAAACTCATTTAAGTTTTTAGACTGGACGATCTCTTTGTCCAGGCTATTCCACAGGTCTATACATCTATACGGAAAACTAAATTTCTTGATGTCCTTCGAGCAGCTTGGCTTCTTTAGTTTCATTCCGTGTCCTCTTGTTGCTCTCTCATCCCACACAAACAGATTTTCTCTGTCAATTTTATCTACTCCTATCATGGTCCTGAACACTGCAATCATGTCACCCCTCTCTCTCCTTTCCTCTAAGGAGGGCAAATCCAGCCTTTCCAGCCTCTCTCTGTATGGCAAATCTGCCAGACTAGGGACCATCTTGGTTGCTGTTCTTTGTATTCTCTCAATCTTGGTTATATCTTCCTTTTTGTGTGGGGACCACACTACTGCTGCATATTCTAACCTGGGCCGGATCATGGCCACTATCAATTTTTTTATCATCTCCTCATCCATGTAATGAAATGCCACTCTTATATTGGTCAAGAGTTTATATGTCTCTCTCACTATCTTATTTATGTGCTTTTCAGGTGACAAACTATCCAGGACCAGCACTCCCAAATCTTTCTCTTCTCTCGCTTTTCTAATTGGTTCATTACCCATCAAATAATTCAATGATGGCCTCTTGGTACTTTTACCCATTTCCAATATTTTACATTTTTTTGCGTTGAATTTCATTTCCCACATCCGGCTCCAATCATATATCCTATCCAGATCCTCCTGTAGCATTTTACAGTCCTCTTCAACCTCTACCTTTCTCAAGATCTTTGCATCATCAGCAAACAGGCTTGCGTAGCTGTTCACTCCATCTACCATATCATTTACATAAATCAAGAACATTACTGGTGCCAACACCGAGCCTTGTGGGACACCACTTGTTACTTCCCTCCATCCAGATGTCCTGTCCTTTATTACTGTCCTCATTTGTCTGTCACTCAAAAAGTCTCTCATCCATTCCAGGAGGCTTCCCTTCAGTCCTCCTATATGCTCTAATTTCCATAATAGTCTCTTGTGGGGTACTTTGTCGAAGGCCTTCTCCAGATCTAAGTACACACAATCCACCCAACCGTCTCTCTCCTGTAGCACGTCAATCGCCCTTGAGTAGAAGCTCAACAAGTTGGAAACACATGACATTCCACTTCTGAATCCAAACTGACTTTCAGTCAAAATATTCATCTCTTCCAGATATTTTATCCATCTATCTTTCAGGATTCTCTCACACAATTTCACAACCATACTGGTTAGGGACACTGGTCTATAATTCAGGGGTTCTTCCTTGTTTCCTCCCTTATAGATTGGCACCACATTTGCCCTCTTCCATTCCCGAGGCACTTTCCCCTCTTCCAAGGAGCACACAATTAAATTGTGAATCTTATCCGCCAGTTGTTCTCTGCATTCCTTCAGTACCCAATTAGAGATTCCATCCGGTCCTGGGGCCTTCCTTACATCTTGAGCTCCCAGTAATTTATACACTTCCTGCACTTCCACTTTTATATCTTTTATCACTACATTTCTTATCATTCCCTCTCCTTCCACAAACTCCCTTTCCTTGGTGAAAACCGACTGGAAACATTTGTTCATTACTTCAGCTTGCATTACTGCATCCTTGTAGACCTCTCCTTCTACTTTCAGTTTGGTGATTCCTTCCCTTTGCTTCAATTTGCCATTAACAAATCTATAAAACAATTTGGGTTCATCCTTACATTTGTCAATTATACCTTTTTCAAAGTTCCTTTCTTCCTCTCTACGTATTCTTGTATATTCATTTCTAGTTCTTTTATATTCTTCCTTTTTCCTGATATTACTTCTCTTTTTCCATTTGTTCCATGCCATGTCCCTCTCTTTTTTCGCTATTATACACCTTCTATTAAACCACACCTTTTTCCTGTTTTCTTTCCCACTTACTCTTGGCACATATTTTTCCACACCCAGATTGTAGAGGTCTAAAAAGATATCCCACTTCCTCTGTATCTCGCTTGTTTCTCTGAATTTTCTCCAGTCCGCATTTTCAAAAAATTTTCTCAATTCTGCAAAGTTTGTTTTCCCAAAGTTGTATCTTCCTTGCCTATAAAGCTCATCTCTTGGCACCACGTTCCCTATTATCATCTGGAACTCAATGACCACATGATCACTTTTTCCTATAGGACACAGATAATTTAATGATTCAATTACATCAGGTTCTTTGGATAGTATCAAATCTAATCTTGCTGGTGTGTCATCACCTCTGAATCGTGTCTCTTCTTTAACCCACTGTGTCATTACATTATTCATTGCTATATTTAACAATTTAGTGCCCCACGAATCTTCGCAGCCTCCCGAGTCCCATTCCTCCCAGTTCACCTCTTTACAATTAAAGTCACCCATTAGGATTATATTGTTGCTTTTCTCGATCACTTTCTGTAGATAACTAACCATGTCTGACAACATCTCCTGGTATTCATCGTCATTCCATGCTCTCGTCTTAGGGGGAACATATACCACTGCCATATCTCTCTTACCATTCTCCCCAGTTTCTAGTTTCAAATTTATGGCTTCGGCCCTGCCCTCTGCAATTTCCACAGTATCTACGTTTATATTGTCCTTCACTGCTATCATCACTCCTCCTCCCGTTTTTTCTTTTCTGTCTCTTCTCCATAATTTGTATTTCCCACCTCCCATATGAATATCAATATCTTCTTTCAATTTAGTCTCTACAAAGCACATAACATCAGGCTCGTGTGCCCTCAAAAAATCATTGATTTCTAACCTTGCCGATATTAGTCCATCAATGTTTGTGTACGCCACTTTCAAACTTTTTTCATCGTTTTTTATTCTCTCGTCTCTCTTTCCTTCCGTCGGTACCACTTTCTCAATTTCTGGTCCATAACTCTCCAATAGAACTCTGTCTTCTCTTTCTCCGTTCGTTGCTCGTTTTTTATCTTTGCTTCCTTTACTAACTCCTTTAATTTAGCTCTTTCCTCTTCATTTGCATCTCTCCTAATCCAAACATTTTTAAACCCCTCTTTCTCTGACAATTTCCACGTTCTACTTATGATTTCATTCACTATTACTTGGGACTTAAACTTTACATTCAAGGGCCTTGCCCCACCATCCTCGTACTTTCCTAATCTAAACACTTCTTCAATCTCTTCTTGGGCTTCATTGTTTCCTTCCATAACCACTGCTATTATTTCTTTAGCCTTGCTCAGTTCCTCTCTCTCTCTTTCGGATCTTACTGTCATTCGTTTTTCTTTTATTCCTGAGATTATCACACATTTTTTCTTGTCTGCTACATCCCTGACCAAAGATTCTCTACTTCTTAGTACTCTAACCACTTCCTTCTCCACTTTTTCCTTACTTTGTTGTTCTATGATTTCCTTCAAATTTACATTTCCTTCCTCCTGTATTTTCTTCCACCCCTTATGTTGCTCCTTAATTTCCTGAATATGCTCATCCTGCCTCCTCGATTTTGATTCGTATTCATCTAGTTTACTTTTTATTCTGTCCCTTTCTTCTTCCAACCTCTTATTCTCCCTCTTCAGCTGTTTTATTTCATTTGATGCGGATTCGTTATTCGCCTTTAATTCTGTAACTTCTTTTTCTTGTTCCTCACTACGTGTGGTAACTTTTTCCAGTCTATTCTGTAGGACTTTGATCTCTCTCTCTTGCTCTATGGTCCGTTCCTGCAGCTGCTTAATTACTTCCCATACCTTTTTTAACTCCTGGACATTCCTCTCCGCCGTTTTCTCTACACCTGCTACTCTTGTTTGTTGCAGCTTATCACTTCCTTTGCCTACATTTAGCTCGGAGAAGCCCGCAAATTCCCCCTCGCCAGTTGTAAACAATCTTCCGTCTCTCTCCGCCATGATGCAACCATATGGAAACTTTCTTTTTCACTTTGTCTTGTATTTTTAGGGCCGAAACTTGCGTTTTTTAAAACTAATATCCGACGGGACCACCACTCACGCATTCAACCACATAATCACAATAGGCTATCTCCTTTTCGCTGCTAGTCTGCGATTATTTCCCCTCGATCCAGGAGCAGCTCCGTCTCTCTCCCTCTGCGACCTGTGTGTGTGTGTTTGTGTGTGTGTGTGTGTGTTACATTGTTATAACATTTGTGCATTAACAAAGCACTTAGGAACCATATGTTAGAGGTACAGAAGCAGGTTAGGTCTTCATAATGGATTTTCAATAAAGTAGTTATAAAGCAGTTTTCTGTGGCACAGCGCCCTAGCAAAATTAATTGTGTTACTGGAGGTGGCACTGTACAGTACAGACATCCCCTGAATGCTGCATCTGATGTTAACCTAGGGGACTGCGTGAGTTGGATTTGTCCGGATCAGACAATTGAAACCCATTAGTTATGGTAAAGCCTAATGTATTACCATCATTTGTAGCCAGACTCTCACTTCCTTCCTTGTATGGCCAAACTTGCCTACAGTGTTGATATGCATTCCATAGACATATCTTACTATTCAGAGGTGAGAGACATAGCACACTGACATTTGAGAGGTTTAAAAACACAGAACAGTATTTGCTATGGAAAAGTATACCTATTTTAAAGTATGTTTAAGATACAGTGCTGCTTTCAGATGGCTCATTACCTCTTTACTGAATGTCAAGTTAAGCAGGAAACCATTTACAATACTAGACTGTATCTATATAACCAAATGGCATCTGGTGGTATAATAGTCCAGACACTCCAGCTAAATGGAGTCCATGAGGGATTACATCCAAGGGATGGTTAGGGTTTATTGCTCACATAATGCCACTCAGGTAAGTGAGGCTGGTCACCCTCACCTGAACTATTAGGACTGAATAGCCTAGCCTCCAGTCCCAGTGCTTGTGATGGATTAGAAATGGATTAGATGATGGATGAATAATGTAATATATTCATTGATTCTGTTTCTCTATGTTCAGCAATCTCTTTCTGTTTCTAGTTAGTTGGTTTTGCCATGTCTCATTAAAAGGAGCCTTTTGTCTATTGTGATTAAGGCAGTGCAATATAGACTTGGTTTGTCTCCATAGTCTGTTCTTGGTATCTTTTTGACACAGTGTAGCCTTGTGATGAAGGGATGTCTCCTCTGAGCTCTGACTGCTGTACTGCTGACATCACACCATTTGACTGGTACTGTCTTTAGCTTTCTGTCCATACTCTGTCATTTCAAATGATGGATATAGTATGTTGACTATGCGTAGCTTACTTCTCTCAGGCTTCAGCCCTCACATCATTTCTTGGGCTGAACTGTTACAGAACACAATGTAGTGGTTTGCAGAGACAGTTCCTTTTTCTTATGCCTTCTGATGGTACACTGTCCACCCAGTTGGGGGGACAGTAAAGTCTAGATGTTTATGATGAGATCTCATTTAGGTGAGGTACTCCCCCTCATGATTGAGATTATGATCATCATTGTTGTCACTTGTTGTCATGGACATTGCTGTGACCATCACCTGCTGTTACCATTGTCATCATCATCACTGTCACCAGTGTTGTCAGTGTCATCAGTAATTATAATTTCCAGTAACTTGATCCCTCCTGGGAACCCCATAATGGAACCTCCTTAAGGCTGCTCTCTCCTCATAAACCTCTTTCATTCTTCCAGACATCTTCCTCTTCCTTCTCACTCATCAGTATTTGCTCCATTCTCTTCTTCCATGAAACATGTAGCCTTCCTCTCTCTCATTAACCATGATTTCTCTTGCAAAGATTTTCTTTGCCAGTCTTCTTTTGTGCAGTCTTTGAAGATGTTAATACTGCCTCTGCATATTTCTTTTTGTCTATTCAGTAGTGCCACATCTCACTTCTGGACACCTTGCCTCCATTCCATGATACTTGTAAATCCTCTGTAATGTAGGCTGTATCCTGCATATTTATGCTGCTGTTTCAGAAATGGCAATTTCTGAGCTACTGTACATGCTATACAAACCTATTTCATTCTTCCACATATCTTCTTCCTTCTCACTCATCAGTATTTGCTCCACTCTCTTCTTCCATGAAAGATGTAGCCTTCCTCTCTCTCATTAACCATTATTTCTCTTACAAAGATTTTCCTTGTCAATCTACTTTTGTGCTGTCTTTGAACATGGTGATACTGCCTCTGCATATTTCTTTTTGTCTGTTCAGTAGTGCAACATTTCACTTCTGTCACCTTGCCTCCATTCCATAATACTTGTAAATCCTCTGTAATGTAGGCTATATCCTGCATATTTATGCATCTGTTTCAGAAATGGCAATTTCTGAGCTTCTGTACATACTATACCAATGTAGATTGCCCTCTATCATTCATCGTCATTCCCACTGTCATCGTCCTGTCTCTTTTTCCACCTTCTAGTGGGGTGAGGTTGGGTCCAGAAAGCAAGAAAATAGAAATAAAAATGACAAAGTGGGAACTAATTAACAACATGCTGAATGAAATGGGACACACATTCTTTCACTCACAGTGCAATCCTCCAGAATCCTGACTTCAATTCACAGGCATAACCATTGACACGTGTGCTTTTTTATGTGGTACATATCAGACAGAGTCAGTCCATTGATCATCAAGTTAAAAAAGGGATGTCAAACCCCTGCCATGCACTCTTCCATACAATATTTGTCTAACAACCATAGTTCCTTGTCATTTCTAACATCTCAGCCTCCATATCCTAGTTTCTCACATTCATTTACCTCATCTGTCCACCTTCTTTTCAGCATACCACACCTCATTCCATCTCCAGATTTATTCACATACTTTATACCCTTTACACCACTCTGTATTATTTCTCTCCATATGATCATACCATTTGTGCACACTTTCTTTTTATTACTTTCATTCTATCACATTTTTTTTTTCTAATCCTATCCACTCTGTGCTCCACACACATTTCTTAATAACTCCATCTCATCTGCTCTGGCTTTTTGACTTTTTGGTTTAATGCAGCCTAAAGTTCATACACCTGTATGTTAATCTGGGCACAAAAAATCCTTCATGCAATCCTCTTGCAACTGCCACACTTAAACCTCTTTCCTTCCCTGTACCAGTTTACTTATCACATCTTTGCATATTTACCCGTGTTTATCTCTGTGCCCAGGTATTAAAAATCCCTTACCTTTTTAAGTCTCCATTCACCAGCACATTACTCTGGGAATCGCCTCAGTCTACAACAATCACTTTACCCTTATCTTCAGTATATTTTCTATCAAAGTAAGATGCTAACAGACATCATTCACACAGGCATCAACAAAACTCTGCACCAGCCTGCAGTTCTCTTACTCACTGTCAGCAAGTAGTACAGAATACATCTGCATATATCAGATTTCAGGTGCTTCACTCCTCACCATTCATTACTGTAATCATCTCTCTCTCTCTTTCTCTCTCTCTCCAAAACCCGAGTTTTTACCCCAGCTTCAGCCACGTGCTATTTACCTGTCTCTCTGTATCTAAACCTATGTCTTTACCTATCTGCAGTATATCTATCTGTTTATGAAGTAGCCATGGGACATAGTTCTCTTGGCAGATTTCACTCTCATATGAAAATGCAATTAGTAACAGATTTTCATGCTCGGTTCTCTTCATCTGCATGCTAACTATCCTACCCTGGATAATACTAAGTTCTCCAGTCACGTTTCCTGTACAGTGATCCCTTGGTCATCACTCTTAGATGAAACTCTGCACTTCTGCTGTGATGCATTTTTTGGTTGAAAAAAATTCATTATTGTGGACCTGAGCTGGTTTCTGCCGATAATGATGGTGCAAAATCTGTGGTTTCCAATGGCCTTGAGGATTGAAAGATGAGGCACAACAGACAAAGAGGTAATCACAGGTGGTATCTCTAACTCTTCACTCTCTAACCTCAAAACCTTTTACCTCAAGGCCATCTCAGTTCTCTATATGGTATGTATTTTTTCCTTATTGTGCCTTTTTTCATTATTGATTAACCTAACTAGGTCTGTGTATGTTTCAGATACTTACCATCACATTATGTATGCATTTAGTGGGTCCAAATTGTTGTCTATTAATCTATCTATTGCCAGTTGCCTTAATCCCATGAGGGGTGGCCACAAATAAATCGCCACCATATCACCCTGTCCCCCGACTTTTTGCTGCCCTCCCACCAGCTTTCCCTCCCCCTCTCAAATATATCTTTCCATTCCATCCCTCCATCTCATCCTCAGCCTCTACCTCACTCACATACACTCTCCTCATTAGTCTCTCACCCTCCATTGTCTCCACATGGCCAAACCACCTCAGTGTATTTCTCCTAACACTGTCTATCACATTCACATTCACACCACAATGCTCCTTCACATCCTCATTTGTCAGTCTGTCTCTCCATGTAACTCCACATGCTCCTCTCAAATGATTCATTTTCACTGCTCTCACTCTTGACTTGTGTCCTTCCAACGAGGTCCAAGCTTCGTTTCCATACGTTAGAGTTGGTATCACAATACTATCATGTAGTGACTTTTTTTTTACTTCCATGCTCACTTTCCTGTTTCTTATCACTGCTTTCAAAGAACCAGCAACCTTTCTTCCCTGCTGTACCCTTTCAAGCACTTAATCTTCCAAACTCCCATCCTCACTCATCACACTGTCCAAGTACTTAAATGCACCCACATTTTCCATTTCTTCACCATCCAACCTCACTGTGCATTCAGTGACTTCATTTCTCTCGAAGACAATAACTTTACCCTTCCCTATATTCACCTTTAAATTTCGTTTCTTACACTCTCGCCCAAACTCATTCACCAAGCCTACTGCTCCCCTTCATCTTCACTTAACAACACAGTATCATCTGCAAATGACAGAACAGGAAGTTTCCATATGCTGCCCTTTCTCATTAGGGCTACTCCAACATCCACTTCCCTACCTTGAATCTCTTTTATAATCCCATCCATATACGTATTGAACAACCATGGAGACATGACACATCCCGGATTCAATCTAACGTTCAAACAGAAAAGTTCACTCATTTCACTATGCGTACGCACTGCAGACTTGGCACCCTTATACATGCTTTTCACGGCATTCAGCAACTTCCCATCTACTCCATATATTCTTAATATTTTCCACAATCCTTGTCTATCCACCCTGTCATATGCATTCTCCAAATCCATGAAGGCCACATACAACTTCTTTCCTTTCTCTAGAAACTTTTTCCACTAAAGATCTAAGCATGGATATCTGATCTACACAACCTCTTCCCTTCCTAAAACCTCCCTGCTCGTCTCCAACTAATTCCTCTGTTAATTTCTTTACTCTGTCAATAAGTAGCCTACCATATACTTTTCCTATTACACTAAAAAGACAAATGCCTCTATGATTACCACACACTTCTTTTTCCCCTTTTCCTTGTACAGGGGAATAATTATATCTGGCTTCCAATTTTCAGGGACTCTACCCTCCTCCCAGGCCAATATGCACATCTTCCACATCCATGCTACTGCCGTCTCTTCCCCCATGCTTCAGCATTTCACCATACACTTCATCAGTTCCTGGGGCTTTCCCCATTTCGCCTTTTTTCATTGTTATAAAAGAGAAAATTAGGGTTTACAGTTGGGGTGCCCAGTACCAATTAGGATAAATTCAATAGGTTCTATGCTTTTGTTGTCATGCTATTTCATTATCACGCACTAAGTTTGGTACCAATTATGCGTGATAACCAAGGGATCACTGTACTTTATTCTTGCTCTCAGAGTGATCTCTCTTTAACATCACACTTGATAATACCATGTTGACCCCCTACAGTTCTCAGATATTTAAAACTATCAAGAACATCACTTCCCATATGTAGTCTGCAACTTGTCCAGTTTTCTAGTTCTACCTTATGCTGTAATACATCCATCTCTCTATTATCCTGTAAAGGGTGGCCTTGTTGACCTTTAGGCATTATTCAGTAACAACCTTTGTCATCTCTCTACCTTTTTCTTGGACTCTTTCTCCTCCTTCAAGCCACCTGTCTCTTACATTTTCCTAATAGTCTCACACCTTCCATTCACTCCATATATCTGACCCTCCTCAGTTTTTTTTCTTTTTTTCCCCTCTACATCAACTTTATACCATATTATTCATGAATTCTTTCACTGTGTTATATTTTCTCTTTTCATGTGCTATTCAGTTGCTTTTCTTTTCTTCATGTGCTAACTCTTTCAGACTCATTCAATACCTTTTGCAGATCACACATACTGTGATAAAAACTGCTTTATCAGCACATAAAGTTTCCACAGACATCACTACCTGTTACCAGTAACTCCATTTCTAATCCTGTTGTCCTCACTTTCAGATGACATGAGATGTGGGATAATAAAACTCCTTTTTTTTTATGGGAAATTTTCTTTAGAATAAAGACAAATACGTTGGGTGATGTTACTGCAGTACCGTACACTAGTGGAAGGCTTTGGTATGATTTCATGTTGATGAAATGTGGACTGTAAAATAATGATTTATGTATTTATGTCTGACATGCACAAAGTCATCACATTCTACATTTCAGGATTGTGCGTTGAGTCTAAGGTCACTTGCAAATAATAGCAACATGCTGTATAGCCACTGTTTTGGACACCACGATGTACAGTAGAGTTCCATTTATCCAGATGAATAATTAGTGAAGTGGCTCTACTATTTAGGGGACTAGAGCACATCTTAATATTCATTGTGCATATTATCATCACTAGAGAGTGAAGGAAAAATATTATTATCTACATGAAGGCATTCACATTTCAAGAGATTTATTTGGATCACTGGAATTCTACATGTGCATTATATTTTCCTGACTAGTGCAGATGAAACTTGGCTGGTTTTAAGTCAAGCATTTTTTTTTACTCCTAGCTCTTAATGTTATAATTAATAACCTAGCTGTAGGTAGCTTATGCTTTAAGCTTTGTCTTTGCAGATTATGCTAAGCTTTTAACTAATATCTAATAATTGGATTTTTTTTCCCAGCTCACTAAAATGTTTTATAAGATACTATTTCAAGGTTGCTGTGCTAGGTATGACAAAGTGATTGCCCGTTCCAAATCATAGATGCCATTTTAGCCATGTAAACACAGACGGATGTATTCATTTACAAAATTAAGCCTGGTCTGTTTAATTGTCTGGATATAGCAAGAATTAGTTTTAATGTTTCAGTTTTGGGGTAGAGAGTAGCACTCAGTTGATAAGGACAGGCTACTTCAAGCTCTGCATAAAGAGTATGTAGGACTGGATGTTTGCCAGTTTTTTCTATACATGTATTCTAAAATAATCTGATGTATCCAAGACATCATTTAAACATTCAAATGTAACAGCATTTTTTAATGTAAAAAGAAAGAATACAAAGTTGAAAGTTTACTTAATTTATCCATTCTAAAGAAAACTTATCAGAGGGAAAGTTATTCAAGATCTGCATATTAAGAAAATTCTAGTGAAAGAAAACAAAGTTAGTTGGTGAGAATGTATTCTAGTCAGTCAGCATATGGAGTGCCAGCTCAGAGATTCATGAATTTAGTAGAGCTGAAGTGTGACATCATGTAACCATGACTACCACTGTACTGGTTCTAAGCAAACATCTGAAATTGTGGGTTTCACAATATCGTCTCTTGTTTCTGTGAGGAAGGAAATCAATATACAGGTGTGAAAACCACATTAAATGAATTCATATGTCAATGTTCTCATGCTCCTGTGGTCTGATGTTAGGTAAAGTTAAGGTTACCCTCAAAGAGAGTACAAAACTAGGGTGTTTGGAATGTGTCAGCAGGTTTGACTGCAAACTTTTTCTTAATGCAGTATTTACATTTTTGTTATTTTATGGTAATATTTACTTTATCATTGCTGGCAGAAGTAATTCCTTTGAGCAGAGTTTTCCTTTTAGTATATTTTTTCTTAATTTGGCATAATCCCTGAAAGGCTCTTTAAAATTGTTCTTCCATTCCACAGTAAAGAACAGTTTAGTGTCAATTAAATAAAAATGGCAGAAAGACTTCCAGGTGCAGAAAACATACAAAATGGTTAAATTCATGCTTGAACAAGTAAGATACTGAAATACAGTGAGTACCAGCATGTTTCAGGTGCTATGCAAAGCTCTTGGTAAAACTGTATGCAAGAGTTTTGCATATTCTAAAGTCGAATTCAGTACTGATTGGCTAAAACAGTTTTTCATCATACTACTAGCCTGCCTCTATACCTAAACTAACCAAATCAAATCAACCCAGCTGACTAATCAAGACTACCACTGATGCTAACCTAACCAAATCAAATTTTGACCTGACTAACACAGACTGTCACTTGACCAGACTAACACAGACTGCCACTACACCTAACTAACAGACTGCTATTAGACCTAACTAACACAGACTGCCACTAGACCTAACTAACACAGACCTAACTTACACAGACTGCCACTAGACCTAACTAACACAGACTGCCACTAGACCTAATTAATGCAGGCTGTCATTAGACCTAACTAACAGACTGTCACTAGACCTAACTAACACAGACTGCAACTAGATCTAACTAACACAGACTGCCACTAGACCTATCTATATCAAATTTTGCCCTGACCTAACTTACTGTAGGTTTGCCAGCAAACAAAACCCACAAGAACCTATACAACCTGAAGTACAGTAATAGCAAATGGACCATAAATTGGCTACTGGGCACACAGTGTATATACAACAATGTAACCCAGTGAACATACTGTACTGTGGCAGAAGATAAAATCAGATTAAGCAGTTGAAAAAAATAATTGGAACTACAGCATCTGCTACATTGATAAGCATTTTTGCATAACACAGGGTGTCTTTCAAATTTATATTGTACTGAATTCTGGTGTGCTATCTATGTGTCACAGAACCAGAGTATAGTACTGGAACTTATAATCTGATAATACAGTATATTCACTGACCTAAGCTTTGCAACTCAGAAAAAATGATAGCTGTTTCATTTCGTTTCATTTTTGAAGGCTCCAACATGCTTGCATGCGTCGGCCTTGGTCACCTAATGGCGGCTCTCCATGCTGCTCGATCTTTGGCAGCCTCCCTGTTCAATCCCTTAACCCTGAGGTCACACGTAATGACCTCGTCCCATGTCTTTCTCAGTCTACCCCTCTCAACCCCTCGCCCAATATTAACACGTCTCACCCTCTGCACCCAATTATCATCCCCCATCCTCAGCCTACCCCTCCTCATCACAACACCAATACACTCCAGTCCCATCCTACCTCTCAACTCTTCCATCGTAAACCCAGCCCCCCCAGGTCTTGCACGCTGGGATGCACTGCACGTCCACCTAATCATTGTCATTCCTGTACGTTTAAGCCTGCGAATATGCTCAGGTCTCACTACCATACAGCATCACACTCCCAACACATGCTGCATACAAAGACCCCTTAGCACGTAAGGAGAGTCCTCTCAATGTCAGGAGAGGCAGCAGCTCCCTGAACTTCTTCCAACCACTTCTCACCCTAGCAACTGAGCTAGCTGCAGCCCCATCTCCGGCACATAACATGTCTCCCAGATAACAAAACTCTTCCACACACTCAAGAGACTCACCAGCAAGTTCAATCCTTTCACACCTAACAATCTCCACCTGCTCTCCCTGACATGCTGCACACATAAAATCAGCATTATCTCACAGTCTACCTCTAATACCACTACATCTCTTGTGCACACATTTATCACAAACACTGCACAAGATGGAATTACTTCCCACACCCATGTGGCAAACTGCACATGGCCACTCTCCCTCTCCTCTGATTGTACTGCCACCAATGCTAGATATCATCACTTTTGTTTTATCTGCATTAACCCTTAAGCCCTTGTGCTCCATACCATCTCTCCATTTCTTAAATCTTTCCTCCACCTCCTTTTCATTCTCTGCAATCAACACCAAATCATCAGCATACAACATCTCCCACGGGAGTTCACATCTGAAGTCACGTGAGAGGGCTTCAAGTACCATGATAAACAAGAAAGGACTCAAAACTGACCCCTGATGCACACTAACATTCACGGAAAACTCATCACTCAAAACTCCATTCACTCTTACCTGGGTGCGAGCACCCACGTACATGGCCATAACCACCCTAACCAGCCACTTTTCCAACCCTAGCTTTCTCATTGCCTACTTCACCACCTCTCTAGGGACTCTGTCAAAGGCCTTTTCCAAAACAACAAAAACAAAATACAATTCCCTTTTCATTCCAATATATTTTTCCTGAAGCTGTCGAACAATGAATATGGCATCAGTGGTCCCCCTGCCTGGCATAAACCCAAACTGCATCTCATCGATATTCACTCTTTCTCTAATCATACCTTCTAGAACTCTCTCCATCACTTTCATTATCTGATCTAAGAGCTTTATACCTCTGTAATTTCCCCTTTCCAGGGCATCACCCTTCCCTTTGTACACATTTACAATTACACTCTTCAGCCAATCATTTGGGACAACACACTCATATATAATCATATTTATCAGGTCAGTGACTAACCTCACCCCAGTATCTCCTGAGGCCTTCAACATTTCAGCAGTCAACTCAGACACACCTGCCGCCTTCCCCACCCGCATCCTGCCTATTGCCTCACTCACAGTAGCAGCGCCAATCAAAGGCCAAGGGCCAAACACTGAATCTGCTGGCTCCAAACCTTCCCTATCCCAGTCAAACTCCTCATTCAACAACCGGCTATAATGCTCTCTCCATGCATCTTTAATATCCCCAATGTTCACCACTACTCTTCCTTCATCATTCTTCACACACTGCTTACCTACAATGTCCTGATTATCCCTCTTCACCTGATTTGCCACCCTAAAAATAGTATTTTTCCTTTCCCATGATTTGGATTATCAAGTAAAAGTCTCTGTGACTCAGACTTCTCCCTGTATACCTCTCTTCTAGCCCTATGCTTGGCAGCCAAGTACTCCTCCCTGTTACCACCCTTCTTCCATTCCCGGAAAAGCCTTCTTTTCTCCTTAACTGCGGCTTCTACACCCTCATCCCACCACCAAGTTACTTTATGTCTTGGTGGGCCTCTTGTCCAACTGCATATTGCATCAGTAACTCTCAAGAGGCTGTATAAAGAAACTTTATTTCTGCCATCAATGATAAAGATTACCATAAAACAGAGAAAAGATACATATTAAGAAAAAGTTTGCAGCCAAACCTGACACATTTCAGATACCCTAGGTTTGTAGACTTTGAAGCTAGCCTTAACTTTACCTAATATTACACCACTGGAGAAGGAGAAGGTTTTTATACTAGGTTTGTAGACTGTTTTTGAAACCAGCCTTAGCTTTACCTAATATTACACCAATAGAGTAGGAGGAGGTTGATTTATGACTTCATTTATAGTGTTTTTTTTCACTTACTTATTGATTTCCTTCCTCCCAGAAGAAAGAAACAAGAGATGATGTCATAAAAGTCACAATGTCTGATGTTTGTGTAGAACCAACAGATTATTTCAATGGTAATATGATGCCATCACTTCGGCTCTCTGTATCTCATAGTTTGCAGTTTTCTGCAACATTACAAGAATGTGTATAGTACATTTGAGTGATGGGCTTGCGTTGTCTCCCAGCGATTATTTTGAAGTTTTTGATCATCTAATGCTTCTAGGGGTATACTATAGATCTTTCTCATTCTCTTTAAGTGGTTTAGGCTCCAGCAGCCTTGCCTCCAGCCTTTATATCTTGAAGGGAGTAATATGGGAATGATTAGTTTACTGTGTCATGTCTCCTGTGAATAATAATTGTAATGAGTCTCATTAGACTTAAAATTTAACCCTTGAACTTTGGGGAATGACATCTCTTTTACTCTGGGGAACACCAGATGATTTCATTGCCACTGGGCAACCTTCTGAGGTCTTAGGGTTACGAAACTGTCATGATTAAACTCTTAAAACTCAAGGGATGATTATGTGATGGCACTGTGCACCCTGGGTGAAACAGCTGTGGCATCTACCTGGGAACAAAACCTCCTCATATTTCCCTGCATCTCATCATGGGAAGGACCCTAGCCCAATCCTGGTGATGCACTATCTACTACAAGGGGGTGCTGCATCCCTATGCAATGTATATACCTGTACAGTACAGTCCTGTACTTTACCTATGGGATGGTCCCACAGAGGTAATTGGTTGCCTGTGGTTGGCAGATGTGTTCAGCTGAGCAGATTAGGGTTGAGCAACAACAACAACAACATAAACTCATTCTAATGCCACGTGATATTGCCGTTGGGAAATGTAAGGTCTAAGGGTTTACGGGAATGGTCAGAATATTAAATACCACTTATACTTATGTTTTGTTGTATTAGCAGTGGCCACATGTAAGCAGCAATACTTAAGAGGACTGTACCATTAATAGTTTGAGTACTCATCCTTTGTAAAAGCTGTGAATGAAGCGTGCAGTGTTATAAGGGAGAAAATCCACATCATATGCTCTTCCAAAGACTGCCATAGCCAGAATGAATCATGATCTGTTGATGATCTTTGTGTTTACTTATTTGGCACTGTTGGCTTAGTGAATTTGTGGACATTAATAAGTAACAAGTGGGGCTACTGCTCTTACCATACAGAGTTCCCATGTAAAGCACATTTAGCCACATCAGTCACCTTTCCAAAACAATGCATTTGGAGGAGACTTTTGCACCACTGCCAGATCACATGTCCTACTGTTTGTTTCATTTCTTTCCCTTTTAAAGGCTCCAGCATGCCTGCGTGCATCAGCTTTGGTCACCTAATGGAAGCTGTCCACACTGATTAATCTCTAACAGCCACTCTATGCAGTCCCTTATGTGTACTCTCACATGTCCCTGAATTAACTTAGCCAACTGTGCCATTTTTTAAATAAGCCACAGTAGCAGTGTACACTGTACTGTATTGTTGAATCCTGTATCAGTAAATTTACTGTACTGTATTGTTAAATCCTGTATCAGTAAATTTACTGTACTGTATTGTTAAATCCTGTATCAATAAATTTGCCTTTCCCATGATACTCTGAACCTTCTGGAGATTCACACTGGCAATGCAGTGTCCTCACTGTACTGCTGCTGCCCTCCTGGCACTCTGGCATTGCCAAATCTGTCTCTAGTTAAAACTTAGCCACTTGACTCTCACTATACTATGACATGACTAAGATGTAATCAAATAGATCTGTAGTTAGATACAATGCTAATATAAAAGTATGAAAGGAAGTGCTACTGACATGAGAAAATTAAGGTGTCTGGTAAATTATAGTAGTAATGTACTTGAGCATTTCTTTAGGAATGAAATAAAACCTCACTAAATATTTGGCAGTTACAGATTGTTCACCTTACACAAGCCAAAGCTAACCTTGGTAAATTAGTTGTATTTATATTTCATACTGTGATCATTGTACTGGATGGCATCTCATATACATTTTGTTGTGTTCGGGAATAGTTGTATTTAATACACCTGTGAGCAACAGGTGGAAGGAGAATGTAAGAGAGTATGGATCAGTTGGGTCAAGGATTGTGTGGGTAAGAGTGAAAGTAGGACTACAAATGTGGGCAATTGTGTGCGTGTATGCTCCAACGCAAGATCGTGTAAGTAGAGTGAGAGAAGAGTTTTGGACAAATGTGGAAGCTTGCTTGGAAAAGTTTGAAAGGAATGAGAGAGTGTTTCTGATTGGAGATATGAATGGAAAAGTAGGGAATGAGAAGGTGGATGGAGTGGTTGGTGAGTGGGGTGTGCCTGCAGAGATGGATGAGAATGGCAGTGCTTTAGTGGACATTTGTGCTGGGAGGGGGTTGGTGATAGCCAATACCCTCTTCAGGCACAAAATGATCCATAGGTATACATGGCAAGTGGTGAGAAGACAGGACGGGGGAATGAATGAACGGAAGGCAATGATTGACTATGTGTGTGTGGATGAAAGGATGAGAAGATGTATAATGGATGCAAGAGTATATAGAGGTTGGGGGAGTGGACTTTCTGACCACCACTTGGTGGTGGCCAGAATCAGAATCCAAACAAGATGGAGGAAGAGAAGAAGGGAAAGACAGGAGGAAGTATTTGTTACAAGGAGGGTAGAAAAGTTACAAGAGGATGGAATAAAGGCCGAATATAGAAGGGAAGTGGAGGAACGATTGGGTAAATATAGATTGGAGCAGATGGGGGACGTGGAGGGTGTGTGCAAGGTATTGACAGAAGAAATCTGTGCAGCATGTGAGGTGGTGTGTGGGGTGAAGAGGAGACGAAAGGGGGTTCAGGGAACAGCATGGTGGACCGAAGAGGTGAGAGAGGCTGTGGCACAAAAGAAGAAAGCATATAATGAGTGGATGAGAAACAGGGGCAACGAAGAAGCTGAGAGACGGACGAGAGAGTTATATGTAGTGAGGAGGAGAGAGGTGAAAAGATTAGTAAGAGAGAGTAAGAAGAGAGTGGATGAGGAATTTGGAAGGAATTTGAGTGCAAAGTGGAGGGAATGTAAGAAAATGTTCTGGAAGGAGGTAAAGAGAGCTAGACAGGGTGCCAATGAAGGCAGTGGGGGTGTGAAAGATAAAAATGGTAGATTACTAGTGGAGAAGGGAGAAAAAGTAAACAGATGGAGAGAACACTTTAATGAACTGTTGAACATAGAGAATGAAAGTAATGCAAGTATAAGTGGCTGGGGAATGGCAGGGAGAAGGAGGGTTGTGAGAAGAGAGGAAGAAATCACCAGGATGGAAGTGGTGGAAGCAATGAAGAAAGTTAAAATGGGGAAAGCCCCAGGAATTGATGGAGTGTGTGGTGAAATGCTGAAGCATGGGGGAGAGATAGTAATAGAATGGATGTGGAAGGTGTGCAGATTGGCTTGGGAGGAGGGTAGAGTCCCAGAGGATTGGAAGTCAGGTATAATTATTCCTCTGTACAAAGGAAAAGGGGAAAAAGCAGTGTGTGGTAACCATAGGGGCATTTGCCTTCTCAGTGTAATAGGAAAAATATATGGTAGGATACTTATTGACAGAGTTAGGGAAATTACTGAGGAATTAGTTGGAGAAGAACAAGGAGGTTTTAGGAAGGGAAGAGGTTGTGTAGACCAGATATTCATTCTTAGATCCTTAGTGGAAAAGTTTCTAGAGAAGGGCAAGAAGTTGTATGCAGCCTTCATGGATCTGGAGAAAGCATATGACAGGGTGGATAGACAAGGTTTGTGGAAGGTATTAAGAATATATGGAGTGGATGGGAAGTTGTTGAAGGCAGTGAAGAGTATGTATGAGGGTGCTAAGGCTGCAGTGCGTGTGGATGGCAAACTGAGTGAATCTTTCCATTTGAAGGTTGGATTGAAACAAGGATGTGTCATGTCTCCATGGTTGTTCAATCTGTATATGGATGGGGTTATAAAAGAGATACAAGGTCGGGCAGTGGATGTTGGAGCGGCCCTAGTGAGAGAGGGCAGTGTTTGGAAACTCCCTGTACTGTTGTTTGCAGATGATACTGTGTTGTTGAGTGAAGACGAAGGGGAGCTGCAAGGCTTGGTAGATGAGTTTGGGAGAGTGTGTAAGAAACGGAATCTAAAGGCGAATGTGGGGAAGAGTAAAGTGATGGTCTTCGAGAGAAGTGAAGCCAGTGAGTGTACAGTGAGATTGGATGGGAAGGAAATGGAGAATGTGAGTGAATTTAAGTACTTGGGCAGTGTGATGAGTAAGGATGGTAGTCTGGAGGGTGAAGTGCTCGAAAGGGTACAGCAGGGAAGGAAGGTTGCTGGTTCGTTGAAAGCAGTGATAAGAAACAGGGAGGTGAGCATGGAAGTGAAAAAGTTGTTACATGACAGTATTGTGATACCAACTCTGACATATGGAAGTGAAGCTTGGACCCTGTTGGAAGGACAGAAGTCAAGAGTGAGAGCAGTGGAAATGAGTTATTTGAGAGGAGCATGTGGAGTCACATGGAGAGACAGACTAACAAATGAGGAAGTGAAGGAGCGTTGTGGTGTGGTTGAGGACGTGATGGGAAGCGTTAGGAGAAACACGTTAAGGTGGTTTGGGCATGTGGAGAGGATGGAGAGTGAAAGATTGACGAGGAGAGTGTATGTGAGTGAGGTGGAGGGGGCAAGAGGGAGGGGGAGGCCGAGGATGAGATGGAGGGATGGAGTGGAGAGGTATATGAGAGAGGGGGGTGTGAGTTGGGAGCGTGGTAGTGAAATGGCAGGGGACAGAGTGACATGGAGGCGATTTGTTTGTGGCCACCCCGTTCGGGATTGAGGCGTCTGGCAATAGATAGATAGATAATAGGGTGGATTGGGAGGGTTGCTGGAGAGTGTTGGGCACATTTGGTTTAGGAGAGCATTGTAGGAGGCTGTAAAATTCTTCACTGAGGGTAGTACAGTCAACTGTCTCATACTCAAACTTCTAAATTTTAAATATGTCAAAAGTTTTAACAGATTCAAGCTAGCTGCCTAAACCTGTCCATTTTCAAATTTTTCTATTTGTTTACTGGCTGTCTAAGCAGTCTAGAGCTACCCATGTGCAGGAGCATGTTGGTCCCTGGGTCAGTTCTAAGCTGACGATGCTCATGTATGTTTTTACACTCAGACTTCACTATTTTGAATTTTAAGCCTTGATAGTATCCGCCAAAAGGTGTCTGAGAAAAACACACCACACACACAGACACGTGCATGTGAATGGACATGCGCACACACACACACGAGAGAGAAAGAGAGATCTTGTTATACGTTTGGCACTAACATTAATGAAGATGTAAGGCAGGGATGTCATGTCTCCTTGGTTGGTCAATGTAATGTAGTTAATGTTTTGAAGAAGAATGCAGCACTTTTTTTTTTTTTTTTTTAAG
The DNA here is from genome assembly GCA_018397915.1 of Birgus latro. Classification (NCBI taxonomy): domain Eukaryota; kingdom Metazoa; phylum Arthropoda; class Malacostraca; order Decapoda; family Coenobitidae; genus Birgus; species Birgus latro. Next base: position 56,088 of record JAGKTI010002441.1, read on the forward strand.
CAGAAAAGAAAGTACCAGTTCTAAAAGCTGACAGCCAGCTACACTTGTTCCAATCAAAGAATGTTAAATAAAGGTGACCTCAAATCAAGATCTGTTGATTTTGAGAAGCATGGACACATTTGATTTACAAGGCTGGAATTCATAGGTAATGGGAAAAACTTCCAACTCTGATCATTTAAGTGCATGAACGACTGAGAATACTGATAAACTCATACATTAAAGAGCAAACAGAAAACTGATCAGAGTATGTAGGCTCACTGTTAATGCATGCCCATTGTAATGAGGGAGGGGTGCAAACAGATTAAAAAAGCACTGATCTGAGTAGTAGCGACAAGAGAATTAGAAAACTTATAGGATAAAAAACCTTTGACTCCAACCTGTTTGGAATTGCAATATGAATTGAGTTCCCTCACACATGAGAGCTGTATTCTACATATTGGTGAATAAGGCCTCTCATATAAAGTCTGCAGCTGGTAAGAGTTAAAGAAACATAGTGAGCATGCCTAACTCTGTGAAGCTGATTTTGCAAGACAGGTAATGTGATATTTTCCAAGACAGATCATGAGAAAAAGACACTAGGGATAAAAAGAATGAAGCACTTGAGTGTTGTGTTGCTGAAAGGGTATAATCATGTGGATGACTGAAAAGTTGAAAGATGGTGGAATTGAGTTGTTGAGGTATTAACCTGTACACTCCTGCCGTCGGCATGGTGCCGACAGTACAAAACATCTCGATTAATCCCACCGACTTGATGGTGCCAACAGCTAAATTTGAGCGCTGTAGCTCATTTTGAACTGCTTCAATCTAGCAAATTTTTTGCTAAGGAGTAGATTAATGTATTGGCAACACTGCACAAGCACTTGTAGCAATGAGTTTGGTTCTGCGTGTGTGGGTAACATCAGTGTGCCACTGTCTGTCATAGCGGCAGAATGTAATGAAAATCATGCCATTTTTCTGCCTCACTGGGCTGGAAGAGGCTGTTGAAATATTCACATGGACCCTTCTGTCCCTTCATTTAGTGATTCTTCAGAAGAGGAAGACCTGGATGACTCTTCTGGGGAGGAATATGAGTCAGTGGAGGAGGATATTGAGAGGGAATCTCCCATTCTCCTCCCCCGTTCTCTCTCATACCTCCCAGCTGGGTGGGAAAACATTGCTCGCAGCTTAGGAAACTGGGCTAAAAACATGACGTACGGGCATCCTGCTCTTATTTCTTCTACAAGGAGTACTTTTTTTTTTTGCTTTTCCTTGGTTTATATGACCTTTTCGATTGTTTTATGCAATAAAAAATTTTTTTCCATTTTTGGTCCGGGATTGGGTGGGTATAAAATTGCAAAAATGCCTGGTATGGTACGGGTTAAAAGCAAAATATTATTTGATCAACTCAAAAATACAGAACAAATTAGCAGCCAAGTGTGGCAAAACGTCATCTCATAACTGTTGTAGTAACCATTGTGATAGATGCTGTGAGAAGTGGATGGATAAGGGACCAGTGAAGTCATTAGTGTACAAGTGACCATGTTAGATGCACAGCTTAGTAGGTGACTGATAAAGGGGAGGAATGATTAGAGACAAGGCAGAACCCTGAGGGAAAAATAAAAATAAAAGTGACCATCTACAACAGCAGCTTTAGTAAAAAAGCTGGCGAGGAAACTTGGGATGAGGGCACAGAAAGTGGGATAGTAAATGTAGAAGGGCAGTTTGGAAATATAAGATGTATGCCAGAATCTGTCAATTGCCTTTGAGATGTTTAGTGCAACAGTAAAGGTTTCACTGAAATCCCAAAAGAGGGATGACAAGGAACATTAAAATCCAGAAAGGAAGGTGGCTAGGAATCTGTTGTTGTTACATCCTGAGGTTCAACTGGATGTGGATCCAGATGAGCCTCAGATTGTAACTTCAGCTTGAACTGGGTGCTCCCAAAAAACTTTTATTCAACTTACATTGAGGGATTGTCTGTATTATGACAGTGAGGTGTATTTGGTGTGTTGTGTGGGGGATTGCAATGCTGTGAGGGCATAGTGTATGTTTGTGAAGTGTACTTTGTGTTGGCAGTGAAGCAGTGTAGGATAATTGATGCAATGTAGTCTGGCTAGATGCAGTCATCTTTCTCTGGTCAAGGTAGTTTCTGTGGGGTATTATTGGTTGGTGGTGGTTCATGAAGGATGCATTTTGGCTGATGATTTTGGATGGCTGTAGAGGCTATCTTTTATGTATGCATTGCATTCTTAAAGGCATGTAAGATGATTGCCAGTGCTCACATGCTGGCAGCCAAAAAAAAAGTTTATGAGAAAAAAAAAAAATCTTTGAGCATTAACTCAGAGAGACTGAGGTAATTCTGCAATAGTTAAAGAGCCTGGCAGTGGTTACCTTTCTTCAGGACATGCTGAGTGAGAGCAAACTTCCAACAAAAACAGAAGATAACAGTTGATACATAAAAGTCAAACAGTTTCCCTGGAAAGGATGTAAGCAGAGCACAGTTCTTGAAAAACAACATGAGTAATCCCATCAGGATTGTATGCCGTATGAGTAAGAACTCAGGTTAGTGAGGGCAGAAAGTACTTATTTTCAAGAAATTTTAATGTCAAGAATGAAGAGACCAGACTGGGAAGGAGATGGAGAAACAATGCCTGAATCTTTGAAAAGAAGTCAGAGGTGTAACTATAATCAAGCAGAGCTAAGTTTTATCAAAGGGAAAAAAAAAAAGCAACAGAATAATCCTAGTGCTAAAGAGGAAGGAACGAGAAAGAGGTAATAATGATAGAAATATTTTTGGCAAGGTTCCAGGAGCAGGAAGAATTTATAAATGTTCACTGCACTCAGAATGGATCAAACTTTTTTGGCATGATTAGGAACAGACTTAGTATGATTCCAAGCAGAAACGTAGAGGACATGCAATTCAGAGTTTAGATGGCACAAGTAACACTTCCCTATCATGGTCTTGGTGATTAAACTAAGGTATTTTGGCACTGTTTTAGGAAGCAAGAAAAAGGAATGTTTACTTCCATGCCAATGAAGATAATCTTTGCAATAGGCAAAGAGGTGAGATTGCTGTTGGTCACAGAAGCATTAATCATTCCGGGGAAATTTAAAGAAGTACTGTCTGAAAGTCACTGTTATGGAACACCATGCCACAGACACTGCCTCTTTGGAGGGTCTAAAGGCTTAACTGGAGTGACCGGCCAATTTACTGAAATAAGACAGTGATTAGAGGAGCTCAGTGAAGAAAAAGACTGATAGCATGCAAAGGTTTAATTGAAGAAGCAGTCAAATTATGTTAACTTTTTTCAGGGAGGTCTGGTGTAGGGTGCTGTATAAATTATAGTATATAGTATTGTACATAATAAATTAAAGTATACAATATATATATATATATCTATATGTCTATATATATATATNCCCCTTCACCTTTATTATCTTCTTAAGGCGTCTGGGGAGACTGATGGCGTAGTTTTGCAGAACAGACGGACTAAAACTGCTCCATAGCTGCAGCCTCAAGTTTAGGCAAAGATGATGTGTCCATACTACGCAGCTGCCGCTTCATGTGCGCCCATAAATTCTCAATGGGATTGATATCTGGGCTGTTTCCGGGCCAATCTCGAATAAAGGGAACCTCACAGTCTGTTAGCCACTGTTTCACTGACTTTGCAACATGTGCAGGGGCAGAATCTTGCATAAATACTCTTGCCTTGGTTTTATCAAAAGAGTCACTTAAAACATCACATAAGAGCTCCAAATAATTGTTCTGGTTCACTTTTTCATTTGCAGGTAGAATTACCAACCTACCAACACCATAATATGTAAAGCAGCCCCAAGCCATGAGTGAGGCTGGGTATTTAACAAACTTGGAAGTGTACTTAGGATCCAGGGGGTCACTGCCTGGTTTGCGGTACACTCGTGATGAAGGGGTACCAGTGACAGTAAATGTTGACTCATCACTCCAAAGCACAGTTTTCCATTGCTCCTCACTCCAGGCAAGATATTTCTTACAAAAATTTACTCTCTTTTTCTTCTGAAGTGCAGTTAGCAGTGGTTTTTTACGAGCACAAAAACTCCTGTAGCCCAGATCGTCATGCAACAGCTGCTGCACACTTCTGACAGACACATCTGCCAGCAACTGTGGGTTCTTTTCTTTTAAATCCCGTGCTGTTAGCCTTGGATCCTTGCTAACTTGCCTTGAGATCAGCTGACGGGTCCTGAAGGTTGTCTTACGAGGTCTCCCAGGCTTGGGAAGTGGAGTGGGAGGAATGGCCTCCCCACTGTCCTTGAACCGCTTCACCAGTCTCTGCACTGTCCTCAGTCTAACACCATCTGATTTGCAATAAATGGGAGTTTGTGGCCAGCTTTGTATAAAGTAATCACTTCCACACGTTTGTCCTTGCTTGTGGTTACTTTAGGCATGATGAGAATGTGTAGGTAACCAAATAACTGTGTTATTTGAGTCAAAACATGCCCTCGTGGTGCATCACACACAGAGACAATCCTTCTCCTGTGGCTGCCCAAACATTACTGAGCCTGCTCCTGTGGTGCCAAACTTATCAAGCAGGGTTGCCAGCTCCTGTTGAAAAAGCGTCAGCTCATTTCGCATCACAGGGGAGGCTAGTATTGACCCTACTTCACTTAACGCGAAAAAGAATGACATCGGCAAAAAAAGTCAATACTTTCCGCGCCTACTGTATGCACTTCAAAACGCATTTTCCACAATATTATCACCCTGGGAAATTCAGTTGTGGGTCAGAATTGCTTAGAATAACATCAAATCAATAGGAGGTAATGGAACAGAAGTAGGGTGGTAAATAATGAG
>JAGKTI010002442.1:0-16906 GCA_018397915.1 Birgus latro
CCCACATATCTGCCACCACTACCCCAGCCCACATATCTGCCACCACCACAACCCACATGTATGCCACCACTACCATCACCACCACAACCCAAAAATCTGCCACCTTTACCACCACAACCCATACCTCTGCCATCACTACCACCACAGCCCAAACTTTTGCCACCAATACCACCACAACCCGCACCTGCCACCACTAACACCACCACCAAAACCCACACCTGCGTCAACCACCAAGCACCACAACAACCCGCACACGGCACCTCCACAACCCATACGTCTACCAGCACATCACAAGCCCTGCCTCTGCCACAGTCAACCGCCACGATTCACACCTCTGTCACCACCACCACCACCATCACCACCAATTCACACATCTCCCTTCACAACCATCATCACCACCATAACCCACACATTGCTGCCACCCCGTATCATTCTCTTTTATCTGATGCAAGAATACTTTGAACTGGTGAGAACTGTTTTCTTGAAGTTGCAGATGCTGCTAACACTTCCGCATATTCATACGACATTAGTACGAGTGCTTGAGAGCCTTACACATACATAAGATTTAAAATTATTAATGAATGGCAGAATTTGGGCGAAAAATTGGCAGTATCAGACGGTCTTCGTGCTTCAGTTTAGAGCAGTTCTACTTGGGCTGGATTACGCATGAGTTAAATTGATAATATAAGATGCTGTATATGCATAGCGTATTTTGGCAAACATACTTGTTCACAAAATAATGAGCATTATTCTCGTCGTTTTGTGGGCCCGTAACACACGTTCCTTGCCTGATTATTTCTGCGTGATACACACTAATACTCTTTTATGCTATTGCAAGCAGTATGTCCAAATCAAAAGGGCATTTACAACATATAAGGCAAAGTAACCCATTAATGCCGGTCATCCTCCATAGAAAAAGGAGTTGGGCACTTCTAAAAGTTTTACAGGGAGGAACATCAAAGCTTGGACCTTCGAGTTTCGCGATTATGAGCCGGTGGGCGGAGTGTTGTACGCTAAATACCGATCAGCAAAATCCCATGATCCCTAAATCTCGTGCACCCCAATCCCCACTTAACCAGATTTATGTCCATCCGTGCACCACAGTTTCACGAACTTTATTGTTAACAAAGAAATGAAGTGTAAAAATATTTGTAAAATTACATTGTATTTTATAACCAAAATTAAAGTATTTCCTTGCTGGGTATATGTTATAATAGATAATAAAAAATAATATATGTGGTATGAAATAAAATATTAAATTAATGCACCCCTGACATCATTCATGCTGAGGGTATGCATACAGTATACCAGTGATTCCACAACCTTATCCAAAGCAAGGCATTTACATGTATTCAGAGACATAAAACTTAGGAATAATGATGTCCTTTTCCTCCCATTTTTCCTTTTACTAAATAAAAATAAATAAATAAATAAATAAATAAAAGTGCTCTTGCAACGTAATTGGTGGGCGTTGATTTTGTGATAGCAAACATCGTCAAGAGTTCATTTCTCCCCCTACTGTGGTTTACGGAGGGGAAGAGGATCAGCAAGTTGACTGATGCACGTCTATACGCTTGCTGTCAGGCGATATCCTACCAATAAATCCTTGTTTAACCCAGTTTTCAGGTTTTGATTTTTTTATTTTTTTTTGCGATATTGTCAGTGTAGACTGCTTTGGTGTTCTTGCCGTATCTGCGTCACATCCTGTCTCATCTCATGTCTCCGAGTCACACTTGTGTAAATGTTTCAGTGTGAAAATTAACCCTACAGCAAATACCACTGAAAAACGGATATCTTTGACAGTACGGAGTCGAGAATTTAGTGTCTGAGCCTCTTACACTATTCTGTGACACTGAAGCACTTTGACACAGAATCCTAGTATGTGGTGTGGTGGTGTTCACTGGAAATGATGGTAAGAATGGGTCCGATCCTAAATTACACGACTATACGTGACACCTGATTCTTCCTCTGAAACGTGATCGACGAAGCTGGTATCAAATTCCCAGATGTTTATTATGTTTATGTTACAGAGCTGCTTTTTATTTTCTTAATGTCTGGCATATCATTTGTATTTTGTGTTTGCTTACACTTCTAGGAGGAAGAGCAGGAAGAAGACTCTGAGGATGGTGATGATATTGATGAAAGACAGGTACAAACAGTGAGTTTTTCCATTGGCTGAAATCTCGCACCATCATCACTTTAACCCTTTGGCTGCGAAACATCTACTTTACATCATATATCGGTCAGTGATAGACGATATTACTGTGCACACTAATAATGTTAATAACGACAACAGTTACTATTTTGGCCAAGAGCATCGCAGTCAAAGGGTTTACTTGCATGGTTCCCCTCCCTCTGAGCGACTGCAGGGCGAACTGTTTCCGGGTACAGCGGCAGTGATAACTCTCTTCACCCATCGCACCCTCTCCCCCTCCACCTACGTCTGATGTCCGCAGTTCCGCATGTTGTACCAGTCTTGCGTCCTTCCCAGTCCCCTCCTCCTCCTTCCCGAAACAACCACTGTACATTGATCATGGTATTATCCGGGAACTAGAGCTCTCCCCTGGATCCCACATTTTGAAGGATTGAGGTGTGTGTGTGTATGTATGTGCGTGTGTCTGTTGGTAAATATTCGGAGAGAGAGAGGGGGGGGAAGAAGTGTGTTTGTGAGTGCCCGTGCGCGTCTGTGTGTATGCTCCTGTGTGTGTATGTGTGAGTACTTATGCGTATGTTTGTGCATGTGTGTGTCTGAGCGTACCAGCGTCAGTACGTGTTTATGTACAGTACGTGTTGATATACCTGTATGTGCTTACCGTATGTGGGAGCCTGCGGTGGTCGAGTAGTAACATGCACGCCTACCAGTTTTCCTGACCTGAGATCATTCCAGCCGGGGTTGGACATTTGAGGGGTGCCGTAGTATGTCCTCTTATGTAATTTGACACGTTCACACCCTGTCCAGGTTCTTTCGATGACACGTACAGACTTTCCCATTCACAAGCACATTCATTTTCCTCGTACACTCTGACCCTCGACACCACAGCCTTCCACTCCTGTACCCTTGCGTGAAGCACTGGTTGGGGGCGGGTCACTTTTCCAGGGACAGAAAGTTGTGTTTCACAGCCTTGCGGATCAACTGCCCTTCAGAGCCTGTAAAATACGGCTTGGATGTGTATCGTGGAGCTGCTTTCCAATGTAGGAGGGTGCAAGCCGGCCCTTACGATACATACATATATACATTCACACATACATACATACATACGTACGTACATACATGTAAACATGAGTGTGTGTGTATATGAGCGTGTGTTTATACGTGTGTGTCTGTACTTGGCTGTGTGTGGATGCATTGTGTGTTTGTGTGTACACGTGTGTGTGTACGTGTAGGTGTGTAGGTGTCTGCAAGGCACGTGCGTGCAATATACAGTATATGTGTATGGACGTGCCTGTGTATGTGCTTTTGTGCCGCACGCATGTGTGTGTGTGTGTGTGTGTGTGTGTGTTTGTGTGTGTGTGTGTGTGTGTGTGTGTGTGTTTGTGTGTGTGTGTGTGTGTATGTGTGTGCAACTGAAGGACTGGCCACTTGGGACCTGAGGACCATTTGCTTGGTCGGTGGTGTGCATCATCCCACATCAATCCATTCTCTTCTTTTCTTTCCATACCTTCAGTTCTGAATGCTAAAAAGATCATCATCATCATAGAATCCTGTGCTGTCCCATGAAGAGCGTAGAAGCCCGTGGTTAGGCAAGTTGGTCCTGACATTTAAGATGAGAGTGACCCACCTCACACATCCTTGAGTCCCAGCCATCCCTTGGATATAAACCGACGCAGGCTCAGTCCGGTTGGAGCGCCTTAATTACCCACTAAACCACCAGGCGCCACAGTTTGGTGATACGGTTACCATTCACCGTAGTAAATGGGTTCCTGGTGTACAGGAAGCCATTCGGCTTGTTACCCATTGTAGAGTTATTAGTAGATAGAAGGAAGAGGATAGAAGGAAGGAAAGAAGGACATAAGAAGAAGGAATAAAAGAAGGAAGGAAGGAAGAGAGGAAAAGGCAGCCACCCAAGAGCAGCACTATATCGAGTGAGTGGATAGTGAGCGCCCCCTAAATAAAATGTAATCCTACTTCTTATTCGGTAACGCCTCTGGTTAAACTGAATAGTATCTTCAACTGTCTGATCAGTTCAGTATCTTTTTAAATTAAGTAATTTTGTTTGCTTTTATTGGTAACTAATCTTATTTTATTCTGTTTTAAACTTTTTAACTAACTTTGTATTTGCAAGAAAAATTTGGTTCTTCAAAACTGTTATTAGTATCTTGGCGTCTCGCATTCTGCAGGTTATCAGTGCCTTATCAGTGGTGTTATTATTATTCTCCTATCAAAGCAGAATGGTCAGTCATTATATTTTTGATGAGTTAAAGTGTGTCACCACTGGGAAAACGGGATCAAATCAAAGGATGTCAGTAGTGACATGATGGAGTGAAGGACGTCGCAACTACCTCGTGCGAACATGCTGCAAGAGTCAGTCCTGAGCCCACCAGTAACATCCTACGACGGGCCGTGTGGTGCCTACATGTGGGTGTGGCTTGCAGTTCGCCCTAACGCAAGCACGAGTATGGTGCCTCACTTTCTTCGCGCTGGCGAGGTGCTGGCACGACTTGCTGTGACTTATTCTACTGTAATTATTACTTACGTGTACGATTAATTAAACTATATATGAGGGCGGGGTCAGAACGCACTGTACATAGTATTACTCTTATGGTGCACATAATCAGGTAGAAAATGTTCGCTGCACAGTATACTGTATGTCTGCATTACATGACCAGCTTTGGGGGCAAAGAAAATATCTGATAATAGAATAGTGCACCAGTAGCGTATATCACTTTTTCGGAGAAACATTAACGATAATCCTACATACAGAACAAGAGTGGAAGGTGATGACCAACGTGGAAATATACAGTAAGTTGTTAGACAATAAACACGCACTAGTACATACACACTGGTAGCGTGTAGTGTGGTGTTATAATGAGCTGTTACGCCTGCCCAGAGTATACTGTTTGTAAAAAGGTGTAGTATGGTATTTGTGTATAATACAAGTGTGATAAGTTCTAGTGTTTGGTGCACAGATCCTGTTTTGTGAGCCTCACTGTACTTCCATGTCGTGAGCTGTCCAGGTACATTAATATGAACGACATGACTGCTGTATGCATATATGTAGTAGTACCTGCACTACGAGTGTGTTGTACAAACAGAATTGCTCTCGCACAATATTGTAATGTACAGTTTAATAATAGAGGTGTTCACAGTTCAATGTGCAGGTGTTACAGATCTGTGATATATTGTGCATTCAGTAATATGGAGTTCAGTATACATTGTGCCTGGTGATGTAGCCTCATAGTATATAGGGTGATATAAGAGCAGGCATACACTTTTTTACATGTATATCTTCATTATTGCACAGTACATATTAATTACATTACAGTTGAGATCCTGAGCCTAAGAGGTTATTATCATTTCTCGTATGAGTAATGTAATGCAGTATTATAAGTCTATGTTGTGATTAACGATTAATTTCTAACAACAATAAAAAAACTAAAGAAAGTGTTGACCTGCTTTTGCACCGTACTGCATTGTTGGGTGAGTGAAGAAAATTGAAGCATTCAGTGTGGTGTGGTGCGGTGTGGTATGGAGATGAGGCGAGATATGGTGCGGTATAGTATGGAGATGAGGCGATATGTGGTACGGTGTGGTATTGAGATGAGGCGTGTGTGGTACGGTTTGGTATGGAAATGAGTTGAGGTGAGGTTTTGTGGTATAACAGGTATAGTGGTATTGTGGTGTTATGATGTGAGGTGCAGTAACACATCCCTGACTCACACACACAGGTGGATGCTGGTGGGGACAACCTGGAAAAACGCGCCGACGGCAAGTACCGCCAGACAGGGGTCGTCAACATCGTATTGTATGTCGGTCTCGGTCTCATCGCGCTAGGTACGTCACACACACACACACACACACACACACACACACACACACACACACACACACACACACACACACACACACACACACAATAAATTCATTGCTAGTTATAAGGCTCGTGGCTCCTGGAAGTTTTGTAACACTTCCTTCTCAGCGATTTATTATGCATATTACACCTTCATGTCCTCCCGATGAGAACTGTGTCGATATCAAAGTGTGTATAGACGCATACAAGCAAATATTAAGGTGTAATGTGCAAAATAAATCATTAATGAAGAAGTGCAATGTAACATCCTGTGCCACCTAGAATATGGCTTAGTCAGTGGTGCAGTTAAAAACTGGAAAGCACTCGGAGAGCGCATACTTCCGCCAATGCCATTGCAGGATCCGGATCCACCACAAAATTTAATCAGTTCCTTCTTGGCCCATGGCCCACCCTTCCACAGAATTTCATTGAAATTCATTTACAATTTATGGAGATATCTTGTGGGCAAACAAACAGACAAACATAGGTGAATACATAACCTCCTCCGACTTCGTTGGTGGAGGTAATTACTCTTTCTAGGGGCGGATCCGGCATTTTGGTGAAGCGGGGTCTGGAATTTCTATATGCACTGAAAAGTTTGCTTTTCTTAGTGTTCTTCTTCTTCTTCTTTTTTACCTGCCGTCGAGTACGTGTCAAGTATCTGTATTAATAAAATGCATTTTTTTGGGGGGGAGGGGACTTCACCGCCCCCTCTCCGGTTCCCCCAGTTTTGCTATGCAATTCGTACTGTAAATTTGGGGAACCTAGTAAACCGGTTTTATAGATAGCAGTGGAATTTTAATGGTGAATTTCAGTATAATTTACTATAGATTTAATATCTAAAAAGAGCATCAAAAGGATGGCATAACGAGGACTTACTCGTATATACCCAGCTTAGTATTTACTCCACCACGGTGACCGAATGGCTGCCAGCTTGATAATGTTAGGATCTGAATCCTTGTGCGGACACCTGGCACAACTCGACTCAAGTGTTCATCCACTTTTTATGGGTTGGTAAATAAAATTTGAGCCTAAGGCAACATCTAGAGAAAGTAACTGTGGTAACCTGGATGATCCAGTGGCCTTGTGTCCCTGGAAGTGGGTGAATGACCCACCAAAGGCTCAAAGTTCTTAAATAAGGAAATGAGCACCGCAGCTAAGCGCGGCACGGGGTTTACCCCTGGAAAGTGAGTGAATGACTCACCACAGGCTCAAAACTCTTTGTTACGGAAATGGTCACCGCAGCGAAGCTCGGCATTGAGTTGGCCCCCATATTTAGCTTACTTCGAGAGGTTGGTTACCTTTAAGTTGAATTTAACAGGATGATGGTGAATACAATAGAACAAAGAGAACCCCATCATACTGTAAGGTTAATGGACAGTTGTTTCGTGCTTGTTCTTTGAATGATGTCTCCTTACAATAAATAAAAACTCGTGATGGTAAGAATAATGGACTACTGTACAGGAGATATCGTACTGCAAAGGTTTATAGTAGATTACTTTGGAATATTAGTGTTACCATTAGTACTTTCTTCTTTTTGTTGCCGTTGCTGTTGTAACTCCTGGCTGTGTGTGCAGGTCTGATCATCACCTTCGTGGGGATGGGTGAGCATGGGTTCAAGACAAAGGAGCTGCGGCTGATCGGCCCCAGTCTGATCGGGTGCGGGTTCCTCTTCTGCTTGCTGCGGCTCTTCTTCTGCTCCGCCCCCGCCTGCTGTCGCCTCTGTGGCCGGTAAGTTGACACACGAGCCCGTATTCTCGTCGGGTAAGGAGGCTCCCTAACACCTCATCTTTAACAATTTATTTTCCAAAATACTTATTAATTATGCCCAGTTTTGCGTTTTGCGTCTTTTCAGTTTCGACATAGATGGGATGAATAACACATAAGAATGTAGTAACGGAACAGAATCAGAAATGAGCTGGTAAGGAGGAGGTGTTATTAAGCTTCCTGACCTTACTAGAATATCGCCCCTGGTTTTAACATTCATTTACAGCTATGCCACTCAAAGCCTTTCATTGAAAGACTTTTATTATTATTATTATTATTATTATTGCTTTTTCCAGACAGTTTTACTCATACTTTGAGAGACTTTTCAAGCGGGAACCATTAGAAATAGGCTTCATTTATTCCTTCATTACAAGAGGTCTGCCCAGAACTGAAAAAAATCATCCGTAGGTAGCAAAAATAAATCATTAAAATACCACCGGATTGTAGGTCACATTCTAGGTGGCGTAAGAGGCTTCTTAGCATCTCTTCCGAGGCGACTTATTTTACTGTTACACCTTAACATTCGCTTTTATGTTAATCTTTATTTTTTAAAAGATCAAATTAGCTTCCTATTGCAGATCGTGGTAGCAAGAATGTTAAAAAAAAAAAAAAAAAAAAAAAAGGACGCCCTAGACCAGAAGGCATTAATGCATGTGGCGCCTTAGACCAGAAGGCATTAATGCATGTCCGGCACCGTATATTACGGCACTTCGTATCTTTCGGTTATTCGGCATCCCTCCCTATTTCTGTACAGTCAGTATCATTTATATTTACTACGCCTCTTATTCTCTTTGAAAATTCACTGACCCATAGAATTACTGTCATTTATATTACTAACCATTGATAGTCTATGAAGTGTAAAGTCACCGTCACTTAAATTCACTGCCACGTAAGTTTTTATCTAAATTCACTGCTGATTATCCTACTTTCAGTTCGCCATCAGTTTAATTCAACATCATTTTAAGCTCATCATCTTATTTAGTCTATTTAAAACAACTGTCATAAACCGCCGTCTTCAGTTCATCGCCACTCACTTCCATTTAAGCTCACCATCACCTTCAGTCATTGCAATTAAGCTTCTGCTCACTGAAGGAGCAATCGCATATGAAATTTTATGTTACTTATATGATCCTATAAAACTTACTCGGTATTGGTAGACAATACATCACTTCATTTTTTCAAAATACCTTCTATATATGAGATGAATGTACTACAAATGTCATGGAAGAGTAAGTTAGGTTTTCGGAGTACGTAAATTGAGTGATGGAGTATAACTGCTGTGGGTGGTAGGTTAGAACACACGTTGTCTACCAAGAGGTAAGGCGTTCCATCCCATTCTAAGGCACCGATGGACGTCAGGAACGGCATCCGGTTGCAAAGCGATACGCGCTGAAAAAAAAAAAAATCTCCAACTAGGGTCAAAGCTTTAGCTCGTCAAAGAGAGCATAACATGGCTTAAAACAGCACCATCAGTCAGAGTGACAGAGCACATGCCAAGGTGTCGCTGATGAGGGATATGAATGGGGAGTTGGCACGGGTCATGTGAAAGATAAAATGGGTTCATTTGGTAAGGCAGGGGAAAGTAACAGTGGTCGAAGATTAAAGAATATGTGTCAGAACAGAAAACGTGCACTAGTAATGTTGAAAGAAGCCTAACTTTGTGTGTGTGTGTGTGTGCAAGGAAAAAGGTACCAAAGGCCAGGATCCCGCAAACCGTTCCTTCCAAGAAAAAACAAAAACAATACAAAAAAAGAGCCAAATTCATGATCTTTTGGAGAGAAGGATGTTTGAATGTTAGCAGCACGAGAGTTGAGAAAGGGCTTACCTAATTATGTGACTTGCATGCAAGGTGAAACTGAGAGGAGCATGAATGAAAATGAGTGAGTGCGGCACTCATAATGAAAGAGTATATGCAGAAAAGCTGAGAAACGAATTAGTAACAGGTCAGATAAATACGAAGTAAAGATTTTCTAATAAAGGTTGCTTTCACATACATCATTAGAAAAGACTCCCAGTGTAATGAATTTCACAAAATGCTAAAGTAAAATAAATGAGGGGGTCCATGTGTTGGTCATGCAAGAAAATTATCTCATTAAAGTAGCCATGACTAAACCATCATTTTCCTTCCAGCAAAAACAAACCTTTAGACGAGAAGTCGTTGCTATCACCCTCGCGCGAGACCCTCGCCGAGGACACCACGACCACCACGACGGAAACGCAGCCGCAGCCGCACTCTCAGGAGAGGACGAGAGAAGAGGTGCAGGAGGAGGAGGGGGAGGAGGAGGAGGTGCCGCAGCGACTAAACACCCACGAAGAAGACGATGAACAAGAGACCAGACGAATGACGGCCAAATCGGTGCGTCGCGTCCAGTCCACCATCCCAAACTTCATAGAGGACGAGTGCGAGGACGACGCAGAGCTGGGTCTTCACGTGGAGTACATGGACGAAGTGAGCGAGGTGGTCACGCCCAGGCAGCGCATTGGGGGATCCGTGTCCAGTTCTCGACCATCGTCTACACACAGTCGCCTGTCCTCCGTCAGTATCTCTTGTTTATCCTATTCACTCTGCTCAGCTCCTCTTACAGCTTAGCATTTTCTTTATCTCTTACCCTGTTTTACATCCGCCTCTCCTCCGTCACTATATCTGGTCTGGTTAACCGTACTTACTCTCCGCAGCACCTCTCACAGCTGTTTCTTTCAGTATTTGTCTCTCCTTTCAGTGTCGGAGGGGGGGTAAAGAAATAGGCGTGAGGGATAAAGAAATGCGTGAGATGAGTTCGAATCGTTATGGAGGTGGGGAGGAGCCATAAAACAAATACCTTGTGAAAATGAATGCTGGAGAATTAAATATCTGAATGCAGTGAAAGTTTATTGATTGGTGATCAAGTGGATAGAGCCGCTGTTCCTAAGGTCACGATTTCAGTCCTTATTCTGGTATTAGTAGCTTTCTTGTTTTGTCATCTTCTGTTCCTTTACCTCCTTATCTGTCTCACAGTCGTCTCTCATTTTCTATATCAATTACTTTATCTCGCAGCCTTCTATTCTCCAGTACCTTCTATGCCCTTCTCAGTGTCTGTGCCTTTCTCATTTTCATCATCTTTCAGTTCTTTATCCCTCACTCTGCAGTCCAACCGCCTCTTAGCTTCTGTCGACCATAATGTAAAACTCGGACGGCGAAGGTGTATGCTAGCCATCAATATCTGACGGTTATTGATGGTGCAGCCGTGAGCATTACATACATTTAGCCTGTACTCCACGTTACAGAGCGTAATCAGCAGTGAGACAGATAAACGACACTAACAGTCTTTACTTTCAGCAAGACCATCACAAATGACTGTCAGATACTGGGGACATGTTTATATCTTTCCCTTCACAGTTTTGGCAATACAAATATTAATCTGTATCTCCTGGCCTTCTCTTCTCTGTCAGTACCTCTCTTATCACACGGTCTTACTGTTACCTTACCTGTTACACTATCTCACAGCCACCCCTTGTTTTCTTTATCTCGCACTTAATTGTTGTCTCCTCTCTATACCTCTTTATCTTCTTCCTTACTTTCCTTACCTCTCTCTCTCTCCATCTCGCACAACACTATCTCCATTCCTTTTTTTTTCCTTGGGTCGTTTTCTTACTGGAGAATTTCTTTTGCATATTTACGTACTCTTTTGTACATCATTTACGTCTTTTTTATATTGACATACAGTAGTTAGGCATAAATAATACACTGCATTCTTGTGCGTGACCTGACCTTATTTCCCACAGAATTTGTTACCTGACATTGTCTGCCTTATTTCTATTTTTTTCTTTTCCAGACATCAAAAATTCCGCGCCTGCCCGACATCCACAGCAACGGGCAGCCGGAGCGAGAGATAGTGCTCAACCCAGCCACCTTAGAGGGCGGCGTGGACTAAGCCTGAGTGGTGCTTATCCGCTGAGAAAAAAAAATACATATAAAAAGTATATAAACTATTAATCAATTCAGTCTTTTATATTTTTATTACTGTAAATTCAGACCGGGAAAGAGACAGTTTTCACGTTCTGGTCTGACCAAGTACAATCAAACGCTAAAAGGACCTGCAGTGGCGAGAGGTGAGAGAGTGGACACCGACGGCTGGGCCACTGTGAACACTAGAACAATGCTCACCTCTTAACGGTAGTTTGTAGCTTGACTTTTGTAACCTACGTAACCTGGCCTGTAAGATCAGCTGGGCAGAGTTCCCCGGACTCAGAAACAGTGTGAAACTAAATGAGTGATTCTCCCCGCCCCACATGTATAGCGCCATAGAGGCTGCGGAGTCATTAACAAGCGTGGATTATTTTTGTTGACCTATCTGTATCATTGCTCTTTCATAGTTTTGACCCTTTTAGGACAGGAAACACTTAAAAAAAAAAAAAAAAACTAGCGTGAACAGATCATTAATATTTCCTATATCCTGAAACGGTTACAAAAAGTTAAAAATAATTTTACTCCGACAAATATACTTGCTATCTAGATCAGCACAGTGACACAAACCAGTTAAGTCAATGACAACACCGTGACACAACTGATGAAAGGATGAAAACGATCAGCGAAAGTTAACTGACTCCGCTGCCGACTGTGATGCTACCTCTTCGATATATGAGTCCCGTCTTCTGTTGTCACCAAGACTTGACCATGGCCACACAACCCAGCCTCTGCCCCACCCCAGCGTCACCTTACATCAAGCTATACCACTCAAGGACAGTCCGGTCATCTCGCCAGCTACGTACACTGTCGTACTCATCCCAGTCCTGCATCATGGACTATGGATGATCAACATTTGCATACGATGCAAGGGGTGTTGCTGGTGGACCTCTTCCACCTACCACCAGAATAGTCCATACCTCGAATACAAAGCTTCCCAGGAGCACACCGGGAATAATGCCAACTCACAGATGTGCTCTCTTGATAATAAGGTGGAGCGTCCCTTTCCCCCCTCCCCTCCTCCTCCTTGGAGTGTTTCAGCTACTTGATGTTTAGCAGTGCTCAGATTTTTAATCATCTGAATCTAACAAAACTACCCAGCGAATCAGTCAAAAGTAGGCTACTTCACGTTTTCATTTTAATTAAACCTCAAGATATGGTTTTAAAAAAAAATCCCCCTATGGTACAATCGCTTCGGCATATCCTGCCAACACACACCAAGAACCAAATATTCGAGAACGATCAACTGAAGTTGTAAGTTTGTTGCAACTATTCCATTTTGTATTATGTATTTACGTATCGCGGAATTATTGTTCAGATGCAGGATGAAGACTAATTTTTGTAAGAGTAAATTAGTAATCAATGAAATACAACAATTATGATACTTCATTATAGAGAAAAATTCGACACGTAGACAGGCCAGTAGTTCCCTAAAGGTGCAGTGCTGATCTTATAACGTGGAATATAAAGCTGCTGATTGCCTGAGTTTCACATGAAAATATTGAGTCTGATATTTGGCATCACCGCTTAAGTACATTGACGGTTTTTCTAACTCACTCTTGCTACCAGCGGACCAGTTTATTTAACAAAGAAAAGACCTCGTGAACTGCGGGTGTTAAAGATAATTTCTGGCTCTTACACTACAAGAAGTGTGTCCCTTATTGAATACAATCATCTGGCGTTAACAAGCATTAATTAGAAACCCCGACATCAGAGTGAAAAATAAAAAAAGGCACTTAGAGTCAGTAACAGAATTCCAGCAATTAAAAAACATATGAGCGTTTGCACAAATAGTCGCTGATTGTCTAACAACCATGGTCCGTAACTGACTTCGTATGAGTACCAGATACCATTACATACCGCTGTCGTAGTTAATTCAGCACTGTGGAAAATTTCATCAAACTCAGAATGAGTGCAAGCACGAAATGTTATGTAAAGCAAAGTAACATCATCAGACTCAGCTTTCACTTTTTAATATCGGTATTACGTCACCAATTACAGTAACAATCAAACTGACGAGGTGGTTATATTTCACTAATTATTAATTCTAAATATTTGACAAGAATGCCAGCCACTGTCATAAGTTATTTCTAACACTGATTTCCTAACCTTATTTTCACATTCTGTTTTGTTTTGCTATGATCAGATGAGCTGAAGAATATATTACCCCAGAATCATTCGTAGTTAAAAGAAGTAATTATCTTTTTCGTGTGGCAGATGTATTTATTTCAAACTACAAATCCCCTACAAGGAAGCAGTTTCCACGGTAATTAGCAAGTCGCTAAGAATGGAAGAAGTGTGCATGTGTGTGTCAGTGTGTATGATTTAAGCAAAAATAATGTCTTTAACTCCTTCACTACGAGAGCACCTTTCTGAGTTGAATAAAATTGCCTGACAATACTGAAGATAAAATGTTAAAAGTCGCCATTGTCATGACAAGGCTGATGGTGATTGTTACTTAACCATTCAGCCCGAAAGGTCCTTTCAAAATTAAATAAACTCGTTTGGGAGTGGCGAGAAACTGGGAAAAGAAATTGTTTACTTAGCTGTTGATTTGGCCTCAGATTACCAGCTATTTCAGTCAGGCTGAAGGTTTGTTTGTAATGTAAGAGTTGAACACATAAGGTGACTGTGTCATGGTGTGAGGGACTGCATTTCAGTGAGCAGTGAGGGCATAACTGCTTAATTGTGAGATGTGTTTTTGTGCTGGTGAAGAAGTAGAGAAAGTTGTTAGTCTAAGGACATAATGGATTGTTTGTGAGTTATATTTTGTGTTGGTAAAGAAGTAGAAGTATGCAACGATGTTAGTGAGACCCAGGCAGAGGCGGATGGGTGAAGTGGATGAAGGTGGCCAAATCTGGGGACAGTTTGAGGAGGACCCACGAAGTTGAGGACGGTACGAGCCACTCCTGCCCAGCCAAGTCACCACCCTAGTTTTCTAACCCTTGTGTGATGAACTCGTTTGTATATGTGTACACTGACTTCTGATTTCTATCCTTATATGTATTCAGTCTGTATTACATTAGGATTAGGATTACCACTTCATTGAAACATCATAGGAAATTTTTAAAAATATATCTTTCAGGATGCATGACTCACAGCTTCGTCGATCCCGCGTCTTGAGAGCTGAATGAGGCATATATATAATATATTTTTTCATCATTTAATGAAAAGTGTACATAGCGTGGTTGGGTTAAGAAAGAAGAAGTGCACGAGCCGGGTTGCAACGTGCGCATTTGCAAAACCAGTATTTTTTACCATTTAAGACAAGCACATGACCAGGAGGTATTTTTCTTATAAACAGACGAGCAATAATTACGATGTTGTAGTGTCTCCTTATCACTCCTGTCCCTCTACCTCTGATACCATCTGACTCTGTGCCTTCGTTATCGTTTATCACTTATTAAAACAACCGCACTGCTTGCTTACCTTCTCTGCCTGTCCTGCTTATTAACCGCTTCACTACGATACGTATTTTGTTAATTATACTACTGACACGATTTTATATACCTTAGAAGAGATTCCTTTAGCGATGCGATTGATGGAAAACGTTCCTAATCTCTTCACTATGAGGGGGGTCTGTCCTGTGGTGAATATAATTGTTTTCAAGCAGTAAAAAATAAAAAATACGTCATTGGACTGGAGGGGTTAAGTACAAAGCCTTCTAGAATGGTTGTCCCTTATTTGTTGTGCTTTTTTTCTTCCACCTCTCTCTCTCTCTCTCTCTCTCTCTCTCTCTCTCTCTCTCTCTCTCTCTCTCTCTCTCTCTCTCTCTCTCTCTGCAGCCACTACTACTGAGAGACACCTTTCCGATAAGTATTGTATGGATCTACTCGGGCTCGATTTATCGTACAACACTTGAACTGCGTTGGACTTGATTCATTTCTTTGTAGGCGGCGACATTCTCAATAAATAATAAAGATAGAATTCCTTGTTATTTTTTACAGTAGTTCTTATGATTTTGTACCCAGTGTTACGGCATATGAAAAACCTGTCATTCATTCTCTCTCGTGACAATCATCATCCCTCATTCAAGTATCAGATCATTTTTCTTGTCGGTACCATGTCATAACACTGATGTAAATTAGCAGCTACTGTGAATTTTGGTGATATGCAACCTTTCGAAGAAAAAATGGACTGACTACTTACCTCTAATGCTCAGACTTAGATTAATAAGTAAATTCGTAAACAAATACGAGTAAATAAATGTATATCTTATTGCTTACAACAAAGGCCAGTAAATTTTATCTGGTTGGGTACCGCTGAACTCAACCAAAATACCACTTATACCATTAATATCACAATCCCTTGAATCCCACGACGTTTTATCCATTTCATTCTTGCAGCTACAGATGATTTTATACATATCAGGAGAGATTTTTCTGCCTGGAGGAGTTGGATTCAGGCTTCATTAACGCCCCCATTGCCAGAAATCTCTTCTGATTTGAAGAGAATCGTCTATAGGGATTATGAATAGAAAAATAATTCGTGGAGTGAAGTGATTAACCTGTTCCAGATTTCCAGACATTCTTACGATCAACTTCCCGTCGTAACTGTGGTATATTTTTGCAATACGGATACGGAAATAAGTGCAAACATTTCTCCAGTTTCTTGTCCTTCCCAGTGCAAAAATCTTTGTTACGAGAGAGAAATTATCGTAAGCTCATGAACCAGCATCTTGGCTGTTTCGGTTCGGCTCCTTTTATATACCTGTGAAGTATTTTGAGTTACAGCTGTGCATATGACTGTCTGTTTATACTTTTGTCTTGACTAATATGTCTACCCTGCACTTTAGAACCAGACTGAATATTAAAGCAAAAACTAAAGAAATAAAAAAAAAAAAAAACTAATCATTAGAACGGTAAAGTTATTTGAAGACCTGTTTGTCCTGAAAATTAGGTACGATCCATGATAAGATCTCTGATTATTTCCTTGTCTTTCCTTCATAAAGTAATCATAGTTAGGGCTGGGAATTAACTTTATATTTTTGCATTCAGCGTTAAACATTCACTAGCAGTATAGCGGAAGGCCGTATCCAGTCTCTCTCCCTCTCTCAATCCCCGTTCTCTCCTCTTCCTCACTGGACAAAACGAATAACATACTTTTTAGACAAATTATTCTAAATGTGAAAAATTTACCACTAGGTCTCTACAGAATCACAATATATATATATATATATATATATATA